>RJWJ010004724.1:0-73371 GCA_004363605.1 Indri indri | reverse complement strand
GGTGTTCTCTCTACATTTCACCAGGGAGCCACAGTGGCTATGGCACAAGTAATAAAGCTAACATGTGCTGAGCATTTATTCCATGCCAAGCAGCATTTGATCTGTGAAAAGGCTCATAAAATTAACTCATTTCATCCTTGCAACATTCTGTTATCATCCCCATCTTATACTTGAGAATGTGAGGCACAGAGAGGTCAGTACCTCGCCCATGGCCCTATAGCTACTTAGATCTATGTGTCTGTTGGTCCAACCATCTGCCCATCGGTATCTGGAACTTCAGTATAGGCACACACAGGAGCCCAAACCAGGTCATCTCCCTCTTCTTCATTAGTGGCCTAGCCAAAGCTAACAGAAAAACACAAAGAAAGAGAACCAATCAGGATGCTTTTGCAGTGAAACCGCAAATCATCTAATGATTTAGCAAAGACTTACTGAGCACCTTCTATGTAGCAGAACACTGGAGAACTGCTGTCTAATAGAAATATAATATAGGTCATTTAAAATTATCTAGTAGCCTCATCTAAAAAAAAGAATAAACAGGCCTAGTTAATTTTTATAATATATTTTATTTAAACCAATAGATTAAAAATATTATCATTTTGACATGTATTCATTATGAAAAAATATTAATGACATATTTTATATACTTTGTTTCTATTAAGTCTTAATTTCCCTTCCTCTTGAATGTGGGCTGTCCTGTTTTGCGACTTTCCTTGACCAAGAGAATGTAGGGGAGTGAGGCTCCGCCAGTTCTAGACCTATGCATTAAGAGGTCTGAAATCTGCTTTTGCTTAGGGAGAAACCAGCCACCAGGACTACACTGAGACCATCGTGCTGCCAGGAAGCTCGAGCGATGCACATGTAGTTCTTTCTTGAAGAAAAAAAATCAAGGAACTGTACCAATTACAAGAATTGGGGCCCTAGATATATGACCCTAGTCGACTCCTGCATCAACCATCAGCTACTGAAACATCCCACCTCAGGCCTAGGACATCATGGAGCAAAGCCCAGGCATTCACTCTGTGCCCTGTCCAAATTTCTGGCTCAGAATCATGAGCAAATAAAATGGTTAATGTTTTAATCCATTACATTTAGGGGTAGTTTTTTACATGACAATAGGTAGCTAAAATATTAACTATGTGACTTTGGGCAAGTCATTCAAACTCTGAAATTTTATTTTGCTATCTGTAAAACTAGGGATGGTAATACCCAGTTCAAAGGGATATTTGCGAGAATTTTCACTTTGCATTGATTAAGCATAAAATAAAGTATTCTTCCTTTACTCATTTTTTTAAGAAATCCTCTGAAATTGGGTAGATGATCTATACTGAAGCATATGAATATCAGGTGATAGTGTCCCTATAAAATAAACAAGAAACATTAAAATGGTAAGCTTCTCATTCCCGAAAGGTTATTCTTGGAATTCCACTTCCACTATGATTGAAAAAGTTCCAACTGGATCCTCAGATAACTATAAATTCTGACCAACACACAAAAATAACTACACAAAGGCCCTGGGAGAAAGAACAAAAGTAGTCAGATTCTAGTAAGTACCTAAATCTTGAAATTAAGGACTACATGGGGTGAGTTTCATTTTTTTTAATGGCTTTTAACTTAAGAATAGTTTGTAGTAGGTGCTTCACAGACTAGCTTAAAAAAAGACAAACAATGCAAAGGAAGTGTTTGAAGCTAAAGTAGAATGATACCCGATGGAATTTAAATCTTCAGAATGAATGAAGAGCATCCAAAATGGTAAACTGGGTTAATATAAAAGACCATTTTTCCTCTTAAATTTAAAACAATCTCCTGATTATTTAAAGCAAAAATTATGCCATTTTCCCGATACTTCTTATAATAATTGTTTTATAACAATATAAATGACATCTATGTCATAAAGAAGAGGTTGGCAAACTTTTCCTGCAAAGGGCCAGATAGTAAATACTTTAAGTTCTTAGGGTCATCCAGCCTCTATCATAATTATTCAGCTCGGCAACGGTGCATGAATGCAGCCAAGGACAATACGCAAACCCAGGTTGGCTATGTTCCAATAAAACTTCGTATACAAAAACAGGCAACAGGTCAAATGTGACCCACGGGCTATAATTTGCCAGCCCTCACCATTAAAGGTGAAGAAGTTCTTGAAAATGGATCTATATGGTATCAAAGTTTCTACATTTTACATGAAGTGGTACAAATCTAAGTACAATCTGAAAATTTAAGAATGTATATTGTATTCCCTATATAAACCACATTAAAAATAATGCAAAACGTGTAGCTGAAAAGCCCATAGAGACTGGGCCAATGGTGGTGGCGGGAACCATGGAGCTGTTGGCATGTGGCAGGCACACAGGCTAGGACAAGGGATCCTGGCGGTGTGGCCTGCTGAGGTGTAATCATCAGGAGCCAAAGTAAGACTGAAACAGGATCCACACCTCTCACCTTTCATGAAAATCAACTCACGGTGGATAACAGACTTAAACCTAAGGCGTGAAACTACAAGAATTCTAGAAGAAAATGCTGGAAAAACTCTTATAAACATTGGCCTAGGCAAAGAATTTATGAGGAAGACCCCAAAGGCAATCACAGCAACAATAAAAATTATAAATGGGACCTGGTCAAATTAAAAAGCTTCTGCACAGCCAGGGAAACTATCACGAGAGCAAACAGACAACCTACAGAATGGGAGAAAATATTCACACGCTATACATCCAATAAAGGGCTGATAATTAGAATCTATATGGAACTCAGGAAAATCAGCAAGAAAAAAATCAAACAACCCTATCAAAAAGTAGGCAAAGGACATGAACAGAAACGTTTCAAAAGAAAATAGACTAATGGCCAACAAACATATGAAAAAATGCTCAACGTCTCTAATCATCAGGAAAATGCAAATCAAAACCACAATGAGGTATCACTTAACTCCAGTGAGAATGGCCTTTATCAAAAAGTCCCAAAACAATAAATGTTGGCGTGGATGCAGAGAGACAGGAACAGTCATATGCTCCTGGTGGGACTGCAAACTAGTACAACTTCTGAGGAAAGTAATGTGGAGATACTTCAAAGAGCTACAAGTAGAACTATCATTTGATCCAGCAATCCTATTGCTGGGCATCTACCCAAAGGAAAAAAGACATCTGCACTCGAATGTTTTTAGCGGCACAATTCACAATTGCAAAGATGTGGAAACAACCCAAGTGCCCATCAATATATGAGTGGACTGATAAAATATGGTATATGTATTCTACTCAGCCACAAAAAACAATGGTGATCTAGCACCTCTTGTATTATCCTGGACAGAGCTAGAGCCCATGATACTAAGTGAAGTATCACAAGAATGGAAAAACAAGCACCACATGTACTCACCATCAAACTGGTATTAACTGATCAACACTTAAGGGCAGATACAGTAGTAACATTAATTGGGTATTGGGCAGGTGAGAGGGAGAGGAGGGGATTGATATATTTACACCTAATGGGTGCGGTGCGCACCATCTGGGGGTTGGACATGCTTGAAACTCTGACTCAGGGTTGGGGGGGGCAAGAGCAACATATGTAACCTAAACATTTGTACCCCATAATATGCAGAAATTAAAAAAAGAAAAAATATAAACAAACATTAAACTGTAGTGAATAATATGGATGGTGAAGTATTTAGGAAGAAGTGTTCTGATGTTTTCAGTTTACTTTAAAAGGCATCAAAAATGAAATGGTTTGATGAATGCACAGAGAGGTAACTGAATAGATATAAGTTAAAATAAATACAGCAAAATGTTAATGGTATATGGATGAATATATGGGTGTATGATGGTTAATGTTACATGTCAACTTGACTGGGCTAAGAGATGCCCAGATAGCTAGTAAAACATTATTTCTGGGTGTGTCTGTTAGGGTGTTTCCAGAAGAGATTAGTATTGAAATTATTAGACTGAGTAAGTAAGATAGCCCTCACCAATGCAAGTGGGAATCAGGAGAAGCCAAATAGAACAAAAAGGCAGAGGAAGGGTAATTTGCTCTCTGCTTGAGCTGGGACATCCATCTTCTCCCACCTGCAGACACTGGCACTCCTGATTCTCAGGCCTTCAGGTTTGCGCTAGAATTATGCCACCAACTTCCTGGGCCTCCAGCTTGCAGATGACAGGTCATGGGACTCCTCAGACTCCATAAGCACCTGAGTCAACCCTCATAATAAATCTCTATATATCCTCTCTTTCTCTATGTATCTCTGTATATCCCATTCATTCTGTTTCTTTGGAGAATGCTAACACAGTGTATTTACTGTAAAAATTCTTAAACTTTGCTGTGTGTTTGAAAATTGTTATAGTGTTGGAAAACAAAGCTTGAGATTTCTATTAGTAGGTTTAAATATACTAACAGCATTACCTGTCTCTGTCACTATTATGTTGTGTTACCTTGAGCAACTCACCATTCTGTGCCTCAGTTTCCCCATTTCATATAGATTGGGGAATATAAACTTGTAGCTGATCAAGTAGTGAAAAGTGACTATGTGTGACACCCAAGCATCTGCTGTAAACATACGATAGATGACTCTGATGCTTAATTCCTTAGAGTCATTCAGTAAATTTTGGCTTAAATAAAATAATTGTTGGTCATGGTAGAATAATCAACATAGCTCCTTCGAGTCACTTCACCTCCTGTGATTGCTCTTCTCCCAGTCTGGGGTGATAACATACACTCTACCTACATTATAGGCTCTGTAAAAGTCAAATATGTCTGGATAAAAAAAAAAATTGTAAAACACAGCCTATTTTCAGAATTATGTAAATTTAGATAAACAAGAATGGGAAAGACCAAGTTGCCTTAATTCTCTGTCCTGGAGACTTTGAGTCTATGTGCACACCAATAGGGCATGACCGATAGCAAGTCCTAGGACTTGCTTCTTCCAGAGGAGGAAAAGAATTGAAATAATTAGAGTCAGAATTATGTAAAATATGCTGGTCGGGGAAGCAAGGTTCTATACAAATCCTTTTTCCTGTAGGTGTCCTTACTGTGTAGGAAGGAGTTGAGAAGGAAATAATGTTCCTAGCCTGCATTTTCAGGGGAGAAACAGTCACTCTGATTAACAACAATCCCTACCAAGACTTAGTTCAAAATCCTGGCTATTTACTCTTCCCACAGTAATGTCAGTGCAGCCATAGAGCCCTGATAAGCAGGGTTAACGCAATCTCCTTCTCACTTGAAGACACTAAAAACCATAGTATTGCCAAGGAAACCATTTGCATTAAAATTAGCATCCAGTCCATTAAGTACATCTATAATTCAACAGTCGCACCATAGAGATTTTTCCTTATAAAAGATCTTTTGTGAGAAACACTTATTTGCAAGCTGTCGATTAGTTCATCAGGTTAGACCTAAAATATCATTTACAGGGATTCTTCAGCCCCATGGATTTGCCAACAGGTGGAGAATTCCAAAGCTTCCTAAGGCTATGAGTTGCATTCGAGGGGGTGCCTACCTGACCAGTGAAGAAGAAGGAATGTATCACTGTTTAAAGGGGCTCAAAATCTGCTCTTCTAAATGGTATTGCCTTAAAGCATCAATTGTACCGAGTTAACTTTACAAGCGCTTCTTTAATGCAGCCATCTGTTTTAATTTCACTTTAGGTTTCTTAAAGAAATATTACTTTTAAGCGTAACACTAGAATGAAAACCAACAGTGATTTTTTTTTCTATCATTGCTCTTTCAAAGGTTGCAAATGACAGTTAGTACATGACTTTTGGAAAAATCAATCATTTTTAGTTTAAAAGTAAGGCCAACATCTATGTCTGATATGCATTCTCAGAATAAAAGTTGGCCGACAGCTAGAGTCAGTGAGTCATCTGACATATAAAGTCTTTTCATATCCTAGGTACTTAAAAAAGAGGGCCCAGTATGATTACTGGTGTAAATAATGCTGATTCCATTTCAAATATTTTTTCAAAATGTATTGATTTGCTTCATGACAATAAATCTCATTTTAATTTCTGCTCTTAATCGTTGAGTTTATAAACTAATTAATTTATCCATCCATTGAGCTATTCATTTGGCAAATATTTAATGAGTATTCAGTATGCTAAGGCACTGTGTTAAGAAATGGGGATTTAAATATTCACAAGGCATAATTCCTGTCCCCAAGGGGCTCATATTCTAATTGGGAGATGACACATAAATAGTTAACTACGTTGCAATATGAGATTTATAAATTTAATGTGGCATTTTATATTTTTCTAAATGTTGTGAGGCAGCCAATGAAGGAAATATTGGTCCCATTTTATAAATTTAGCCCAGGGGTGTGACTTCCCCAAAGTCACACAGCTAGTTAGAAACTAAAAGTGAAAGTAGAACTCAGGCCTTCTGTCTGCTAACCCAGGCCTTTTTCTGTCAAAGCCCGGTGACTATATTTAGTGATTATGCCTATCGCTTTAGTTAACTTTGAATATCCACTTGTGCTTAAAAAAGAATCCAAATCACTTTTGCTTCAAGAAAAAAGCTGACTTTCCTAATTGCAAACTTAACCAAGTACTAGAGTACATATGCCTTGTGCATAGATCATTACCAATTAAAGTTGTAGAAGCAGCTGATGTAGCTAATCTTGCAGGAAGTAATATGGTAAAATTGAAGCTACACTGCTCTGGGTGCTCATATATACGCCTAACAAAGTAACCAATTTGTCTTAAGGAGAAGAGCCCACAAGGGCATGTAGAGTATTAAATCCTAGACTGAGTTTCTCATATTCTCAACACTCTTATTAGTACATCTCCAAGGTGAAAAGCATCTTGGTCCAACCTCTAGAACAGAGATTACCAAGCTAAATCCTGCAGTGCAAATTCAGCCCACCTCAATTTTTATAAATAAAGTTTTATTGGAAACAGCTATGCATGTTCTTTTACAAATTGCCTATAGCTGCTTTCATATGGTAACAGCAGAATTGAGTAGTTGTGATAGAAATGGGCTCTAAAACCTAAAATATTTACTGTCTGGTCCATTAAAGACAGCTGTAAAATAAAATTTTCTCAACCTTTCATGTTATACAAATGGTTGCAACCTGTCACATACTGTCTGAAAAGAAACTTGACCATCTATATTAAGAAATAAGAAATGCACATATTCTTTAATGTAGTAATTCCTCTTCTGTACAACATGGCCCTAGTTGACCAATGATAGAGGGGATGAAATTATTGCTGAGCTCTTGTTACATACCAGGCACGGTACTAGTCACTTCATAGTCATAATCTCATTTTAGTATCACAACTCCGTAAAGTAAGTACTATTATTATTTCCGTATTACCAAGGAGGAAACACAGTTTTAAAGAATTTAATTTGCCAAAATCACACTACTAGTAAATTATAGACTATTTTGATACCCTGATTCTAAAGCCAAATGACCTGAAACACTATGTTGTACTATCTTTGGACCAAAAAAAAAATTTTTTTTTTAAAGGAAGTATAATGGTTATCTATAGTTGTTAGGGTTGTGTAACAAATAAATTTAGTGGTGTAAACAATCATTTTATTTTACTCATGATTTTATGATTTGGGGATCTGGCCGGGGCATAGTGAAAGTGGTTCATCTGCAACCCGCAATGACTCAAGCTTCTGCTGGGTTATCAAATGGCTGAAGGTATCTGGGAAAGATTCATTGGTATTGTATGTCTGGAGTCTCAGTTCTGGCTATAGGCTTGGTTCCTTGGTTTTACTCCACTTGCCTCTGTTGGGGCTAAAATGTCCAAGATGGCATCATTCATGTGTCCGATGCCTGAGCTGTGATTGCTGGAACAACTAGAGTGGCTGAACACCTCCCTCTTTTCACACAGCCTCTCCATGTGGCTAGCTTGGGCTAACATGGCATTTGCAAGATGTCCAGACTCCTACATGGCTGCCGGGTTCCCTCAAATGGAGTGTTTCAAGAGACAGTAAGTAGAATCTGCCATTTTTTTTTAAGGGTGATGACCAGAAACTGGTACAGTATCTCTTCCACAGTAGTCTACTGATCAAAACAGACATAGAGCCCACCCAGATTCAGAGATTGGGGAGCAGGGGGAGTAGAATCAAAGAATTAGTAGTCATCTTTAATTTATCATGGTGTTTTCTAGAGAGAATAAATATTGAAGACATTGATTAAATGATCACCTCTGGGTGATTCACAATGTGTATTTGTCTGTTAAAAACTGAGAATTTCTAAAATGAACAAAGCTGTCTCCCAAATATATTTAACCATAGAACTTTATTTTTGCATTACAAATGTTAATATCTTACAACAATCACTTTATGAAATATTTTCCTAAGGAAATATTCTGAAATAAGATACAGTTTTATGCGCAAAGTTCTTTGCACTGTTATTTGTGGTATGTTAACATTACACACAGCTCAGTGTTGAATATCCACTATTGGAGAAATGGTTCGGTAAATAATGTTTCTGTAATAGGGTATTATGTAGGCATTAAAATCATGTGTACAGAGAGTTTTCTCATTTAAAATTATGTTTACATAGTAAAATGCTTATGCTATATTTTGGTTTGGTTACGTCTTTCATTTGTTTTGTCTCAGCTTTTTATTTTAAGATAATTGTAGGTTCACACACAGTTGTAAGAAATAATGCAGAATTGCTGTACCCCCTTCACAGTTCGCCCAACAGCAACATGCTGTACAACTATACTAGAACATCACAACCAAGAAATTAGCATTATACAATCAACTGACCTTATTTAGATTTCACTAGTTTTACATGCACCCATTTTGTGTGTGTGTGTGTGTGTGTGTGTGTGTTTATTTCTATATAATTTTATTTATTTATTTTATTTATTTATTATAATCTATATAATACCATCCTTTTGGGCCTTTTTCTGTGTCATTCCCACTTCTCACCTGGTTCTTGTTTGTTACCCCATAAACAGGTTATTCATCCCCTTAGGACTCTGTCACCAAGCCACCTAGTGACTAATAACAATTTGATAGTTACCTTAACATAAAAATTCATAAAGTTTTGATGTTTCCCTAGCTGAGTTTCTTTAGTTGAGTTTTTACCATACAAATAGAGTATCTTACCTACCACTGATGTAACATTCTGAAATACACCTTTGCTGAATCTTGAACAATGTGGCTTCTCCTGGCTTCCAACAATTCATTCAAGATCATTTTAAATAAAAATTATACTGAACATGGGTAATTTTCCTTTCAGGAAAAAAAAAAATTGAGCTCATGAGAATTAAGACTTGGAAGGAATTTACAGGTATCGATCCATGAATCCTCATCAGAGGGCCCTGAGCCCACCTCTCCTTTGTGGCTAATGGCAGAGACAAGCAGTGCAGTGAAGGCCCAAGGAGAGTTAAGTGGCTTCGATAGGCATAAAACAATCAATTATTCTGAATTTGCAATTTCCAATTCTCATGTTGTCTTAGTCTGTCTTGTGCTGCTATAACAGAATACTGGGTAATTTATAGAGAACAGAGATTTATTTGGCTCACAGTTACAAAGGCTGGGGAGTCCAAGATCAAGGGGCTGCATCTGGTGAGGACCTTCTTGCTGTGTCATCCCTGGCAGAAGATGGAAGGGCAAGAGAATGAGTGTGAAAGAGAAGGGAAGGAAGCCAAATGCATCCTTTTCTTAGGAACCCACTCCCACAGTAACTAACCCACTCCCTCCATAATGGCATTAATGACCTCTTAAAAGCCTCACATCTTAAAACTGTTCCAATGGCAATTAAATTTCAGCATGGACCTTGGATGGGACATTCAAACCAGAGATGTTCAGATAATCTGGTCTTTGAGGAAAAGACCAATGATATCTACTCAGAAGAAGCAACACTGAAGCTGGTTCAGTTTCTATTTTCATCTTGTAATTAAGCCCTGTGCAGACAGACCATTAATACTATTAAACATTCATTGGACCAAAAGTGTAGTGGACTTGAGAAGGGAAGGTAAATTTCTTCATCGAGGTAGACTCTGCTAAATCAGTTCTCCAACTGATTGTATAAGTGAAAATTTAAATTCTTTCCAATATGGGCAATATTTCTTCCATCATATGGCTCTAGGGCTCAATGCATGATTCCAGAGGCCAAGAGGTAAGAATTTTGCCTCATTTAGACTTGAATTATTTCTTCCTTGGTGCTTTTACCAAAAAACATTTCAAGTAAGGAAGCAAACAGCTAATGCTTATGGAATACTTTTCGTTGGCACAAGTGAAAGCTAATCACGCTAATGAGTAACTTCTTATTCCCAAATTCCAAATCCCATTTCAAATATGCATTCCCAAGGAAGATGAGATTGACTGATGCATAGAAAATGTGTTAGAAACAACAAAACGATGGTTCCTCCAGCCTAGCCAGTACTTTTCTTCCTCCCTCCCTCTAGCGAACATTTATTAAGCACCCCATCAGCATGTGTCACGCACTACGCCAGGTATTGTGGCCAAGATGATGAGTAAACACATTATCTAAGGGAGAGTCATATTTCACATTTGCTGCTCCTATGGCCCTGGCATACAGTTCCTTCCTGATTCTAGATTGGATATTCCTTTGGGAACAACCCCTTCCCCTTTTATAGATCTGTGCTTTGTTTTTATCCAAAGCCTAGCCCTAGAATGAAGCATGTGACCGAGACCTAAACCGATCAATCAGTGTCCCTGGTTGCTTTGGGCAGTGATTGAGTCAATAACAGACTTAGCCTTAGTTAGAGCCCCTGAGAATCGAGGAGATTGTCATGGGGATCTCGAGAAAAAAATTGTTCTCTTTCCATTAGGAGTGAACAAGAGACAAAGGGTGGAGCTGTAACAGCTCTCTTGTAAGCAGTGGGACTGAGAATGAAGTAAGCATTAAGGATGTGGTCAAAGAAATAGGGAACAAAACCCCATTCTGTTGACATCATGCAAAGCTTACATCAAACCATTCTGATGGAGAACTACCCTGGACTGTTCAGTATTGTGAGCTGATAATTCTTATTGGGTTGGGTTTTGTTTTTTTTTCTTTTTTCCTGAAGGCTGTTAAATTTCTATCATTTAAACAAGAATCTTGAATAATGTACGTAAGAACAAAGAGGCCATATGGCAAGTGCCATAGCATGTATATGGGCTCAGTGAAGCCAAAGTTTGGAGGAAGGAGGGGTTACTTCAGTCTGGGGCTTTGGGGAGAAGGGACAGCAACCAAGAGGACAGGCTGACACTTGTCCTTTATGGACCTGCCACTGCTGCATTAATCTAAACTTTGAAACGATGTTGCTTTTAAGTGAACCATTTCCACATATTTAGGATCTGGCCAAAAAAGTGTCAATCAGGTAGAAAGGATAAACAGATTAGAATTTAGGTTAAAGGCCTGATGCATAAAAATCTGTCTCAAAATTTATCACGAGCACTGACTATGTGTTTTTACTGTTCAGAGCTCAGGTAGTAACAAAAGACAGGTGAGATCTCTGCACAGGCTTTTATCCCAGCCAAAGTCCATTCCCCTTATTCCAAAATTTCTTTTGGGAAGACTTTTCTCCTCTTCACTTAGCTCAGTGATTGGATGGGGCTGACTATACCCTGCAGCTCTGGGGTGGCCACAGGACTGAAGCCTGCTCCATGCAAAGCAGCCCACCCTGGGACACAGTAGGAGTGCCTAGACAAAGGCAACCTATTTTCCTATGGATGCATTGCTGCGAGGATATGAACACGGCCCACTAACAGAAGGGCTGAGTCTGCCTGGAAACAACAGAGAGGGAAGCAAATCTGAGAGAGGGAGAAAGACTGAAACCTGATGGCATTTTATGAGCCCCCGGACACAGATGTCCCTGACTTAACCCTTTGGGTTACATGAGCAAATATTCATAAATATTTATATAGGGCTCAGAGTCTTGGTTTATTCAATACCATCTTCATACATCAATATTTTTGGAACGTCTGCTATGTTTATGGTACTAAAGACTGGCTGCAGGTAGCTGATTAGTTGGGGAAAAAAGTCTCATGAGTATAAAAGAATTAGAGAACAGAATGATGGCTGTTTCAGAGAAGGGAGACATCAATGTAGGCCAAAGGGTTTTGAAAGGAAGTGGCACTTGAGCTGAACTATGAATTTATATATAATCCACACTTCACTTTTTTATGAAATATGTCAACAGAGCATATTGGGACCTTTTATTCAGAGCAACACTGACACGCATCTGCTCAAATAAATTAATGTCCCAATCTTGAGTGACTCATTTGGCAGGAAAAACAATTTCATGTCCTATTACAAATTGAAGGAGTAAAAGGACACATGGGAAAATGAGGATGGAAGAAAACATTTTTAAAAAAATTTATTAAGATGCAATAGTATTAACAGTGTAGTTGTGTTAGCAGTGGTAGTGGTGGCGGTAGTTGGAGGAGGAGGAGGAGTCATGGTAATAGTAATAGTAATGATAACGGTGTAATATGGTGGTGTTGGTACTGGTGATGCTAATAATAATAGTGTTGGTTATTATTAATTATTAATTATTTGGTTCTCACTATCTATGTGGCAGCTTTGCTAAGTGATATGTAGGCATTTTCTTACTCCTTACAACATCTCTGGGAAATAGATATCACCAATATCTTCCTCCTATATATGAGGCCCAAGACTTAGAGAGCTGACACGCTGGAGTCATAGAGCCCAGATTTAAATCTGTATCTCCTTAATCTCAGAACTTCTCTATTTAACCACCACGCTATTCTGCACCAATCTAATTCTAAAAAAGTTAACATCCAGTGTATTTATAGATACCCATAAAGGTATGTAGAATATTTCAGACCTCAACTTGAAACCACTCGACATGGCTTCTAAATGCTGCATCCAAGGGGGCTACAGGACGAGCTCCCAGACAGGCCCCCAAGGACACTGCAAGTGGCCCTGTGGATGGGAACACGCTAGTGAGAAGCAGGTCAGTCTCCTCTGAAGAACAGGTTTTCAGTCTTAATTCCTTCATCTTGATATATATATTTAATATGCATGAGAATTGTTTATGCAAAAGAAGTTCGGGTACAAATGTCAGAGAAGTGGTGCATCCCTTTTTTTCCTTTAAATTTGAAAGCTTTCTGGAGTGTAGTTTATGCATTTTACTTGGTAAATACACACTGGGCAGGGAAATAGTGTTTTAAAAATACCTCTTAGCAAACCATGTTTATAAAATAGAATTGAATTGCATTTGTTAGACTTTATTGTAGACCTCCTGCTTATTCAGATTTTCCAATTGAACAGTGATTTTTAGGTTGTGAATCTGGTTCTAGTATGTGACAAGGAAAATGAGAGTTTATTAAATTGGATTTGTATTACTAATTATTCAACTGTCCCAGTGGTTGTCTCTTGAAATCAGTTTTAATACTAAATGTCAGTAGTGAGACTCGGGTCTAGGAATCTGTTCTACTCTATTGTCTCTCTAGACTGGCGAGGGTTGGGTTTTTCATGTTGCCTGACACCCTCTCTCTACTCCCTGTTTATTTATATCACCTCCGTGATGTGGAAAACCTGCCCAGTGAGACACCCTATTTCTAAGCCAAGGTAGCAGAGGAAAATAATAGGAGAGAACATTTCAGGAGACAAAAACAGTCTGTGGGAGACAGAAGCAGGAAAGTGCATGGCTTTGAGGCTCCCCGATTTATTGGCTGTGTACAACCTTGAACAATACACTTAGCCTCTCTGAGCTTGGGTTTCCACTTCTGCAGAATGGGAAGTGGAACTCTTAGGGTTGCTACGAGGACGAAGTCCAATGGTGCCTGGCTCACTGTTCGTAAGTGACTAGTGAAGGTTACTTGCTGTCATCATCATCATATTTATTTCAGGAACATGAGATGCGAGTTGTTCAGATCAGCACTTCAGACAAAGATGCTGCCTTTTGCTCCTGCTGAGGGACCTGAAGGCCAAAGCCAACTGATGACTCAGTCACTGGACCCAAAAACAAAAACCTGGGAGAGCAAGACGAGAGTATAACTGGAGGAAAGACACAGCTATAGGGGCAGATGCCCACATTTGTGAATAATGATAACAACAGGGCAATGAAAAAACAACCGGGGAGACTCCCCTGCTTTTCTATAGGGTGCAAACTGGTATGTCCCGCCAGTGTTTCCTGTGACGGTTTTAAACTCCCAGAAGCCATCACATATTTTTTGAAAGCAGACCAAATATAAATAGCAAATAAATAAATAAATAGTCCTTTGGGTACAGTGCCCAGCAAACAAGTGTTCAGCCAATATCTTTTAATTTTTTTAAAGACTATTGCTGATGAAGTGAAATAGGAAAGGAGAACATCTTCAATTAATTAGGAAGGTGCTGTGGACTGAATTGTGTCCCTCCAAAATTCATACGGCGAAGTCCTAAACCCCAATGTTTAGAGATGGGATTTGGGGAGATAATTAGGTTTAGATTAGGTTATGAGGGTGGGAGCCTTGTGATGGGACTAGTGCCCTTATAAGAAGAGAAGAGAAGACAGAGAGCTTGCTCCCCTCACCCCCATTAAGTGCCTCACTAGAAACTGACCGTGCTGACACCTAGATCTTGGACTTCCGGCTTCCAGAACTGTAGGAAAATAAATTCCTGTTGTTTCAGCCACCTAGTCCACAGTACTTTGTTATGGCAGCCTGACTAACACAGAAGGTTTGCTGCAGTCACTGGTAACAGATACACCCTCTAGTGTGGGACAGGGCAGAAGGGACCCCGAAACTGAGGTGGTGGCAAGAGCCAGAGCAGCAGGTCCCAACGTGGCCCTGCAGCAGCACAGCCTGGAAGTCCAGTCCTGTGAATCAGAGACTCCTGGGATGCGGGCAAAGACCCTGAATTTCAAACAAGCTGCCCAGATGTGTCTGACATGTGGGCAGGTGTGAGAGCCATGGGTCAAGTGCAAAGACTCATCCAGCTTTGGAGTGAAACTGACCCCAATTTTACAAATGGACTTTGCTAGTCATGAGGCTTCAGTTCATTCACCTTTTCTAGAGACTTGGTTTCTTCATATTTTAGAAAAGGGGCAATAGTAATGCTAACATTTATTGGGGCCTGCCATCTTCTAGGCACTGTGTAAGTGTCTGTCGCACATTATCTCATTTAATTCTCACTGCAAATTTTATTTTCAAAGTGAGGAAAATGAGAGAGAGAGCTAGAGAGAGAGGGAGAGGGTAAAGGCTAAATGGCAGAGGTAGAGGCAAATGCAGGCTTATTAGACAGCGGGGCTGCAGTTTCCCTGAGGGTTAGTTGTGCTAATTTTAAAGGGCTGAGCGTGGTAGCTGGCATATAGTATTTATTCACTATATTACTGCGGCAATTGTTACCTCTGTTGAATTAGTATTCATCACCTTTATCATTGTTATTTAGAAGAGACCTGGGATCAGTCTGGGTTTTGTCACAGGCTGTCATGAATTGGTCGTGTGGCTCCACACCAAGACACAGTACTTTCCAGAAAAACAGGTGTTTCTGTTTGTCCCCAGATTGAAAGTAACTTTTATAAAAGGTAACAGAGCAGTTAATTAAGCCTTCTGGTTTTGGAATACGAAGACCTGGGTTCAAATCCAGACTCTACCAGCTGTAAGATCTGATCAAATCACTTAACTCCTCTGTGCCTGTTAGCTCATCTACAAAGTCGGCTTCGTAATACTCCTCCCCTCAGAAAGCAGTTGTAGGAATTAAACAAGACAATTTCTGTAAAACATCCAGACAGGTACCTGATATATTAAGTTCTCCATCTGTGGTCATTACGAATATTTTGTATTATCTTTTAGGAAAAGTCTTTGACCTCTGTTACACAGAGGCTGACTGGTTACCCAGATGAGAAAAATCTCAGCTCAGGAGTCATTCAGAGTTTGCCTTTGATTTCTGTTGTAGAAGAGCAGAAAGTCTGCAACACAATGCACACCACCTTAGGTTACGTGGCATATACCCCTAATTCAGGCAGAAGGCCATCCAGGGAAGGCCAAAGCAGTTCTCCTGCTCTCCTGCCCAGAGAGCTGTTTCAGCACTGAAGGTCCAAGTAGGGCCTGTAGCTTCCTGAGTAAATCTACACTCACTGCTCAGTTGGCCCTGAACCAGATTCTCACTGTTCGTGAATAATGACCAGACTTCAAATACTGTGTGATAATCTCCTGTACATAGAAGAGGTACCTCTCATTGAACAGAAATGTGCCCTAGAAAAATTGAAGCTGCATCAGTATATGAATTGAACCAGAAAAATAAGTGCTCAAACCCTACAAAATGTGAGGTCCTGAGCTTGCCATCATTTGGAGTTTAAGATGGTTTTTTTTTTCCACTTTAACTTTTCTATAATAACTTGAAACATAAGGCTATTTATTCACAACTCATTAATAACCGCCACCATTGATTGGGAATTTATTATGTGGCAGGCGCCATGCTAAGCCCAACGTATACGCTGCTATTTCATTTAATCATCACTCTATAAGGAAGTACTATTGTTATCTCCAGTGGAGAGACCAGGAACCTGAAACTCGGAGGCTAAATAATTTATACCAGGGCTCCCAGCAAAAATGTGGCAGAGCCTGAAATTGAATCAGGCTGTTTGATTCCAGAGTTATGAAACACTGTTATAGTTGTCTCAGAAATGTTTCGAATACCTAATTTTAAAAGTACGCTTTATTCTAGAGTGTGATTTCTCATCATATCCAGAGACCCATTGTTTTCCCCATTGCCGCAACATCTCTTGCGTTTATGATGAAAGCCAATGAATTGATCAGAGTCACTTAACAACAATTTGCTTTTAGACAAGCCTCACCAAAAATCTGTTCCTTCAAGGGAGGGCTACCTGTAGTGCCACTGTCAAAGAAGACATCATTTCTCTATACAGGCAAACAAATGGAGAGAACAGAGCAATTACCCGGAAAACGCTATCCATGCCAGCAGGCAACAAGAATAATTTAAACCAATCAACTCTTTCCCCTCAACGGCAGGGTTTGGTGTAGGGTTTTCTTTTTCTGTCGTTTTGTTTTGTTTTCCATTGGCTGAGCTTTCCAAATAATTGTTCCATCTGTCCACTTCACTTTGCCTGAATAATTACAGCCAGAGGGCATTTAGAAGTCAAACGTCAGACTTGCAGGGAAAACGAATGCGTGGAAGGCTGTGGGAAGAGAAATTGTTGTCTGTTCTCCTTCCCTGCAGCTGGGCCAGGGATGTGGAAGTAAATTATAAGCACCAGTTGCCCTAGGGAGGAAGCTTCAGTTTGGGAATGAGAGCAGAGGAGGGATTTGGTAGAACCCATTGTCAGGAGTGTCAGCGACTGGGATCAAATGTGCTAAGCAATGGGATTAAGTAAAGAGATCACAGCCAAGCCAGAGATGAAAAATGTGGAGATAGAAAATGAAAACCAGAACCCTATAACAGCTTTTTACTGTGCCATTCACTCTCAACTAGGCCCTTGGCTGGACACTCGACACACTTTCACTCTTTTGATCCCCCCAGCAGTTCTATTTCACAAATAAGGAAATTGAGGCCCAGAGAGTTCAAGTAACTTGTCCAGGACCACATAGCTGATACATGGTAGAACCAAGATTTGAACCTAAGTGTACCTTAATCCAAAGCCCCTGCTGTTAGCCACTGCTCCTGGCTGCTCTAAACCAGGGGTGCTGACCAAAGGTGCAATAGAGTTTTGGAGAGGACACAGGTGCAAAGGTGAGCCCAGATTATAAAAACATGGTTACTGTTTATTGCATATCAACATATTTTACATGCATCAGAGGTCAAATGCTTAGAGTTAAAACCAAATTAAAACCTCAATTACAGAACCACAGAAAGGTTTAGCAACTCACCTGAGGCCACAAAGCCAGTAAGTAGGTCAGTGGAGGACCTGAACCTGAGTCTCTGAACTTGGTCAGACCTGTGCCCTTTGTTATATCAGGCAGCCTTTTTCCTTCCTTTCAATCTATTAACTTCCAAGTAAAGCAAGTTAGTTCAGCCTCTTATAAATTATCTTCCACAGAATGCCATGGTTCAAAAGATGTTTAGCAGCAAATAAAAATAGGTTCATAAAAATGATGTATTAAACAAGGTTAAACAGATTTCTAAAATCTGAGACTTCTCCCCTCATTTAACCTGCTCATGTCCATTGTAAATATCCAAGAGAGAGCTTTGACCATGGAACCATTTTTTTTCAAATAAAGGTTGGACAATGCTTGGCCAATGCGTCAACCCTGGATGAGGGCTTTATTCCTACGTCCTTGCCTTTTACAGCAGGATGGAGGTTTTCTTAAAACACTGGCACTCACACTGTTTACTGCTAATACCTGGATCTTGTGTAGGCTGGGCTGCAACTGGGGAAAGGGTGAGGTCTAGCCTTGCTGCTCTCTCACTGCTTCTTCAGGGCTCCACTTCTGACTTCTATTCTAAATGCCTTTATGTGACCCATCCCTTCCCAGGTGCAGCAAGGCACATAGAGATCATTCTATCCTGATTAAATATTAAGATTTAATAGAAAATAATGGCTTCCCTTGTTAACCCATTTCATTGAAGGGCTCATGAAAAGAAAAACTCAATGCAGAGGAATGCCTCTTTGTGCTAGAATTTTAAGCATGAAGATCAGCTTGTGCCTTGGGGAGTAGATAATAGAATCTTCCTGGTGCTAAAGTATAGACCACAAACTACACTGACTACAGATAAAGCCAGCACGAGGATGAGAGAGTTTCAGGGCATGATGTCAGGGGTGCAAATTGTATAGCTAATATGGTCTGGTGGTTTCAACTTAAAGCTAGGCAGCCATAGCTTTAAGCCCATTGTCACTTAAACTCAAGGAAATTATGATATTATATTTTGAAAACGTATTTTCTTTGTATTCTTCTAATTTTGTAATATGAATAGTAAAATAATACCAGCATTTAAGAACCTTGAATTGAAGGTCTTACCTGGGCCAAAGGGAAAGAGAAGGAATTGACTCTCGTCTCCAGAGTGTGAGACAGTAAATTTCTGTTGTTTATGCCACTCCGTCGGTGGCACTGTGCTATGGCAGCCACCATTTCCTCCAAGGACATCTACACTGGTCAAGCCATAACTCATTCCAGGGACATCTACATTGGTCATGCCACTGGCAGGGCTCAGACCCGGCCCAGACAGGCTGTGGAAGCGGTTGGCCCAGTTCCACACGGAGCTGTTGAAAGGACTCTTCCTCCAGTCTTTCACTCATTCACCATGTGCTAGTGACTGAGTCCCTGCTCCAAGGCAGGCACTGTGCTTGGTGCTAGGAATACAGTGGAGAGAAATAAACACAGTCGCTGCTCTCATGAAATTGCTCTCCAGTGTGGAAGTTGGATGTTAATGAAATTCAGACATTCTATTAAGTGAAAAAGCTTTTGCACAGAAATCTTGCACAGAGTAAAGGGTCACAGCAAGTGAATGTGATGATATTTAATGCCTAGTCCATATCTAACGGACATCTAAGACACAACACACAAAACCTCCCAGCCTGCCCGTGCCTATCTCAGTAAACGGCGACTCCATTCTTCCAGTCACATAGCCAAAGACATCTTGGCGTCACTACCGTCCTTGCATACCCAACGTCCAACACTCCTCGCTGTCTCCACCACTACCATTCTGGTCCATTGCTCACTTGGATTATTGCACTAGCTTCCTAACTGGCTTTTTTTACCTTCCTTTTTCTGTTTTCATTCTTGTTTCTTTTCAGCACAGCAGCTGGAGTGATTTCTTAAAGTGCTCCAGTGGCTTCTCATCTCATTCAGAGGATAAGGTAGAAATCCTTACAGCGTCCTAAGTGCTTGAGCCCGATATGACCTGCCCACCACTGCAGCCTCTGTCCTTGTTAGCTCCCGCTCTCCTCCCACCCCCTGCAGCCCCTCGTGCCTCCTTAATGTTCCTGGGACAAGCACGCGTCAGCCTTAGGGATTTTGCGCTGGCTATTCCCTGTGTCTGGGATGTCTTTCCTAGCTGTCTGCCTCACTCACTCACTTCTTTTAGGTCTCTGTCCAAATGTCACTTGTTCAGAGGGGACTGATCTGATTTTCTTATGAAAACTCATATCCCTGTAGCTCTTTCTTCCTCTTAACCAGCTTCTTTTGGCTTCATAGAACTTATCACTATTTAACAACTCATATATATCTATCACATCATTGCCTATCGTGTCATCTCCTGGAATGTAAGTTTCATGAAAACAGCAACCTCGCTTATCATATCCCACAGGCTTGAGCACAGTTGGCCCTCAATAAGCATCTGAACAATGTATTAGATGGATAAATGGTGCAATAAGAAACAGCACCGCACCAGCCTGAAAGCTTGGAGCAACGGGCATAGTTCCAATGACATTCGGCCCACTTCATCTCTCCTGCCGTTGTAATTGTCCTTCCTTCTATTTATTATTTGCACATCTCCTCTTGCACAAAACTGCAGGAAGCAGAAAGTAGCTTATGCCCTGCAGAGGGGGCTTTTCCTCTGCAGCCCCTCTGCCTGCCGTTTCTCCTGAATCTAGTTCCCTGGGGCTAGTTCGACAGGTGGCGCAGGTGTGTCTAGTCATTTTGGAGCTTTCCCCACACCCGGCTGTTTCTGAAGACACTCTTTCCAGTGGCCAGGGCTCCAGCCAGAGAAAAGGTTTTTTCCTATGTGGAAGCCGTGTGACCTGAAGGAACAAGCATGACAGGAGAAATTCAAGTCACCAAAAAAGGAGCCACAAGCATTTCCTCCGTAATGCCCCCCTTGACTGCCACCTCTTAGACTCGGCACGGTGGAGAGTTTTCAGAAAAATCTAAATTTACTAATTTACTGTTATTAATGAATGCTTCACTTACCAAAGGATCCCTGAGGTTCCTTTTAACCAGCAAGCTTCCCTCGTACATGTAGGACAGAATTTGGATCATAGAAATTCCATCTGCCCTTTAGCAACAGAGACCCCATATGGAGATGTCACGAGGAGGGAGGCCTGGGTTTAGGACCATCAGACCTGAATGCTGATGCCAGCGTGTCCACACTCAGCACTATGACCTTGGGCAGGCCCCTTGCCTCTCTGTGCTTTAATTTCTTTGCTTATAAACATCTAAACTATGGGGGCTGTTGTTAAGATGATGTGAGTTATGTTTGTCTTGGCGCCCAGCACAGAGCAGGCCCTCAAAAGATAATAGCTCTAGAGCTAGAAGACATAGCTCATGTGTGACAGTAATTCAGTGGTCTTGCTCATGCGTTTCTGTATTCAAGTTCCTGCCCTGTGTTCCCTCTGTGGGTATACACATCACAGGGAATTTGTAGCTGCATTTTACAAGAAGCCAATCTTGGTCATGCTTACCTATTCTCTGGGCGGCTGCCAGGGGCTGCTCTCACATCCTAGAGGACATTTCAAATGACCATCTCTTGCAACATTTTCCACGCCTGCACATTCTGAGTTTTCACTTTCTGCTTCCGTTTGCTGTCAGAGCATTATTTTAGCACCGAACTTTGCCAATTCTAATTGCAACTACTTTTGTGCACAGCAAGGAAAGAATGTTGAGAATGAGAGTGAAGGACAGAGATAACAAGTCCGGCTGTACCTGCTTGGCTGCTGGATTTTCTTCCCTCTTATTTTGATGTGGCACTGTTTGAGTTCCCTGTTTGCAAAGGTGATCCTTGCTTCCCATCTTGCCAACTTTTTGATCATTTTCTTCTTTCAGCAGGAAAAGAACCCAACCGCCACCAAAGTTCATTTTCTATATGGTTTAATTGAATTGATGGCAGCTGTCACAAAATAAAATAGAAACCTCACGAATAAGAAGGCTGCAAATCCTACGATTAAGGCTACCTCTGAAGTTTCAAAAATTCTTCTAGGCATTTATTTGCAAATTGGATCATTTGCATATTTTATAAGCATAATACAAATGTATTATTTATCAGGTGGACTAGGCATGAGTGTAAAACATGAATGGTTGCAAAGTCAACCTTTGTTTTAAAAATCCTCATTGTAAACCCATCTCTATCCCTCCAATTTGCAGGAAAACTGGGCTTTTTAAACCTTGCTTTTCTGAATCTATTCAAAGTGCCCTAGGCTTCACATTGTGAGTGACCTTTCTTAGGATTACAGGTCTGTGTATTTGAATAGAATAACTTCCAATATATAAAAGCATAAAATACGAAATAATTTACAATGTGAAAACTTCCTGATCCCATTGGCCCCATCTTATCTGTTTATCTCAGTGACACCCATCCCAAAGATATTCTTGCAAGCCTTCGGGCAGAAGTATGATCTCACACTTAGGCAATTTCAGTTGTCAATGACTCAGGACTGGGGAGTTTCATGCCTCAATAACTTGTCTAACCTTTCTGTACAGGCATGAGAAGAAATTCAATTTGAGCTGTTGCTGGTTCCTGGTGGTTTCAGACCCCACAGGCCAGAGAATATACCACACTCCCAGATCTGAGGCAGTTGATGTGTACCTCATCAGTACAGGAGAAAACAAAATTAAATGAGCAGGCCATTGTTTGGCATTTTGCCACTTGTGTTTTATAATTCGCTGCCCATTTTAAGTGAAACAATGCAGTAAGTACAATATCTATATTTTAATATGATTACCCTCTTTGGTGAGATGGTTCAGTAAATAATGTTTCCGTAATAAGGTGTTATGTAGGCATTAAATGCTGAAAATGGAGGAGCATTTGCTAAAGCATCTATAAAGGCTTCTTTTTTCTAAGATGTTTTTCTCCAGGAAGCTAGAAGACACATTTGGCCTTGTAGAGCCAAATAATGCTTCCTGTATTACAGGAAGTGAGACACCAGTACAATGACAGGGTGCTGGCCCTCTATCCTGGCTGCCTTCTGCTTGCCTGTCGTATCACATATCTGAGCATGGGTTTTTATTCTGTGGGCACAGCTTCCTGGGATTAAAGAGCTGCTTCTCCTTCTGTTGTAATTCAATTAAATAATAACTTCCTGGTCTTCTAACATGTACCAGGAGGTGTTTTAGGTTCCAAAGGCAAAAGGACAAATAAAACATAGGTCCCGTCCTTAAGAATGAAGTCTACAAACGGAGATGTAAATAAATTATACATAAATTGTAACAGTGCTATTTGTGCTTTGATAGTTGACATCTTGGATAAAGGTTGAAAATAGTCAAAGGATGAGTAAGATGGATTGTTCTGAAGTAATTTACCCCTTAAAAACCTAAAAATGACTGTTTGACTTTTATTGTGCAAGAAATAAATATGATTGTTTAATTGTACCCAGATAATATCCTCTCTCTCCACTTTGTGTATGGGGGATTGGATTCAGCTATAACTGACTAAACAATGGTTTCAATAAATTAAGTTTGTTGTTGTTTCTTCATGCCATGAAAAGGGAGGCAGGCAGTTGCTATGTTAGTTCAGGGACTTCAAGATATCAGGGCCAAGGTCTCTGTAATCCTTTCTCTTTAGATGCCGGAAGACTTAACAATATCACAGATATTGCAAAGGAAGAAATGGAAATACACTATTGTAATGTTTAAGTAGTACAAAATCACTAAAAGGCAGATTGTGATAATTTAAAGATAAATACTATAAACACGATAGCAACCATTAAACAACAAAACTAAGAATTATAGCTCAATACTCAAAAAAGGAGGTGAAATGAAGTCATAAACAATACCCAAGAAACCAAAATAAGGCCATAAAAGTGAAGGGGAACAAAAAACAGATGATGCAAATAAAACACAATAAGATAATAGATTTAAACCTAACTATATCAATAAGCACAATAAATGTTAATAGTATAAATACGTCAATTAAAAGGCAAAGATTTTTAGATTGGGTTTTAAAAAACCCAAAATCCAATTGTATGCTGCCTACAAGACATACTTTAAAAGGCACAAATAGGCAAAAAGTTAAAAGATGGAAGAAGGTACACCAAGCTAATGCTAATAAAACAAAGATAGAATGACTATATTAATACCAAAGTAGATTTCAAAGCAAAGACTATTACCAAGGATAAATAAGGTAATTTCATAATGATAAAGGAATCAGTTTATCAGGAGGAAATCACACTACTAATTGTGCTAATGTATATAACAGAGCTTCAAAACTATAAAGAAAATATTAACAGAAATGAAAGAGAAATAGACAAACCCAAAATTATATGTGGAAATTTCAATACTCCTCTTGCAACAATTGGGAGAACAAAAAATCAGTAAGGATATAGGAGACTTAAGAAAACACAATTATTCAACTTGACCTAATAGATATTTATAGAACACTTAACAACAGCAGAATATACATTCTTTTTGAGTGTACGCAGAATATTTACCAAGATAGGCCATATTTGAGCCATAAAATGAGTCTCAGTAAAATTAAAAGTATTCAAATCAAACAAAGTATGTTCTCTGATTATAATGGCATTAAATTAGAAGTCAATATGAGAAAGATCTCTGGAAAATCCCCCAAAGATTTTGAAACTAAATAACACACTGCTAAATAAGTCAAGAGTCAAAGAAAAAAGTCAAAAGGGAAATTAGAAATTATTTTGAATGAATGAAAATGAAAATTCAATATGTAAAAATTGTGGCATGCCACTGAAGTGGTAATTACAAAAAAAATACATAGCACTGAATGCTTACATTAGGAAAGAAGTGTCTCAAATCAATGACTTCAAGGGGAACCATACGAAGAACAAAAAGAAATCCAAAGTAAGCAGAAGAAAGCAAATAATAATAATCAGAGAGGAAATCGATGAGACAGGAAACAGGAAAACAATAGAGAAAAGCAATAAAACTAAAATCTTGTTCTGTGGGAGGAGCTAACCATGCTGATCAGGAAAAAAAGACACAAAATACCAGTGTAAGGAATGAATGAGGTACCTCTCTACAGATTCTTCAAATATTAAAAGTATAATAAAAGAACATTGTGGCAACATTATACCAATAAATTTGACAAATTTGATAAAATAGAGAAGTTCCTTGACAGCACACAAATTAGCAAAGCCACTCAAGAAGAAATAGGTAACCTGATTAATGTTATGTCTCTTAAAGAAATTGAATTTATAATTAAAAACCACACACAAAAAAATGTCAAGCCTTGATGGCTCACTGATGCATTCTACCACATGTTTAAGGAAGAGATAGTACCAATTACACACAAACTTTCCAGAAAACTGAAAAGGAGCAGATAATCCCCAACTTATTTTGTGAGGTCAGCATTCCTTGACACCCATTTCTCCCATAAGTATAAATGCAAAAATTCTAAACAAAATTTTAACAAATCAAATCCAACAGTATATGAAAAGGATAATACACCACAACCAAATGCAAGATGACTTTAAAATTCAAAAATCAATCAGTGTAATTCATTGCATAAACAAATTTTAAAAAGAAAAAAAAATGTTTTCACCTTAGTAGATGCCAGTTTGACAAAATCCAATAAACATTCCTAAAAAATTCTTAATAGAGTAGGAGTAGAATGGAACTTCCTTAACCTGATAAACAGATAAACCCATCTATGAAAAATGTACAGTTAACATCATACTTAATGGTAAAAAACTGAATACTTTCTCCCTCAGATGAGGAACAAGATAAGGATGTTTAACTTCACTGCTTCTAGTAAAATCTTTACAGGAGGTTTAGCCAGTGGAACAAGGCAAGAAGGATATATACAGATAGCAAATAAGCATCAAAAAAAAGTTATTTGGGGAAATGCACATTTGAAACACAATAAGATACCACAACATTCCCAGTAGAGTGGTTAATATTAAAAATTCTGACCATATCGTGTTGGTGAAGGACATGGAGAAACTAGAACTCTCATACATGCTGGTAACACAATCACTTCAAAAAACAGTTTGGCATTTCTTAAAATGTTAAATATATGTGTACCATATGGCCTTTCCATTCCACTTTTAGGTATTTGCCCAAGAGAAATAGAAGCATACACAAATACACATGCACAAATGTTTCTAGCAGTTTTATCTGTAATAGCCAAAGATCGGAAGTAACAAATTTAGGTAAATGGATGAACAAACTATGGTATAGCCATATAATGGAATGCTTGCCCACAATAAAAAGAAATGAACTATTGATTTCGCAAAAACATGGACTAATCTCAATTACACTGAGGAAAAGAAGCCAGAAAAAAGGAATACATATCATAGGATTGCGTTTATGTAGAATTATAGAAAATACAGACTAATATATACAGAAAGCAGATCAGAGGTGCCCGAGATTGTGGGCAGGGCAGGCAAGGGCTGGAAAAGATAACAAAAAGCCATGAGGAACCTTCTGGGGGTGTTGACTATGTTATTATATTGTTATTATTATGAGTGATGGCTTCAAGGCGATGGTACACACACGTCAAAACTTATCAAATTGTATATTTTAAATATCTCCAGTTTAATACATGTCAATTATACCTCCAAATCTTTTTATTAACAAAGAGAGTGGAAAGAACTACATTAACCATTTATTAAAACCTTACTATAAATATTAGTAACACTATTACAAAATAATTATTTAATATATATATGGAGAAGATGAGTAAAATATGCTTCGATTAGGTTGCTTTTTAATCATACTCCAAAATAGCATTCTAGGATGCATTGAACAAGAAATAACAACTATCTTCTCATTTTCTCAGCATCCACCATATAAATATTCACACCAATCTATTTGAGGATGTTAGTCACTTCCACTTCCTTTGATTTGTAAAATAGGGTGAGGTTTCCTGTGAGGCGCATGGCAGCATCATTATTTCTTTGAGAGTATAAACTGCTTTTTTTTGTTCAGCAAATAAATTCTTAGGAGGTAGGATAAAGAGATCAATAAAGAATGAATAGCTCCACCAGCTCACCAATAGCCCAAGGTTTCTTCACCTCTCCCCTTCCTCACTCCTATCTCAAATCACAGATCCCTAATTGATTCCATCTTTTTAACAGTCAAATGTGGCCACTTCCTTCCACCTCCTTTCCCTTCTTCCACTAGATGGACTGTCATGATGGGCAGTTTAGCCAATTACCAATTTGCTTGATTGCCCATTGAAATCATCCAGTGAATTAAACTCAGCAAATTGATCCAATGAGGGTTTCACTGCAATATTTCTAAGGGCTGATGCAACCTTGTGCAAGGGAAAAGTTTGATTTTAAAATCCGACATGTTCCTGTTCTGTATGAGTTCACTGGCAAGTTGAGGACACAGACGTGGCCTGTCTTTATTAGACACAGTGGCAATTGCTAAAAATGGAGCAATGTACAGAATGTTGAAAAATAAAAGCCTTTATTACTGAAGTCTGAAGTCCCCCTAATTTTTAACAGTCTCTGAAGCACCAGAGTCTCTCCTCTTAGCAATCTGGCTTCCTGGATGGGAAGATTTCCACAGCTAGTTCGGGCTGATTTGTTAGCAAGACATTCATTCATGCCAATGGCCTGCCGTAAGTCATGCTGGTCTCCTCATTACAACACGCTCAGAGAGGATCGCACAATTGTAGGCTCTTTCTGTGTAGTGAGTATACATCTACAGCCTATAACATAATCAATTTCAAATTAGATTCCTCTCAGAGAACATTTATCTGGGCAAGGACCACACTTTCTCTCTCCCCCCCCACCCCTTCCCGCTTTCCCTGGTCCCTCTCTCGCCCTCCTTCTCTCTCCTGCCTCTCCCCTCCCCACTTTCTCTCTCCCTCTCTCCCAGAGAGAAGCACACTGCTAGCACCAAGCCCCTGAAAATAACCTCTTTCCATCCCAAAATCAATAAGGACTTTATTTGCTGCATGTCACACCCTCTGTTCATTGTATGCACGAAGCTGAGTTGGCACAAAAGAGGCAGCACAAAGGTTGGCCTCAACTCGGAAGGGCCCTGTTCACGACTCTGCTGTGAACTCACTTTGTGGCCACGCCCCTTCTGGGCTTCGGTGTCCTCTGCTTTTAAATGAAGGATTTGGACTAAATGATCTTCAAAGGCTGATCAGATCCAGAAATTGGCTATTCTATGACCCTAGAGATAAGACAGGTGTGTACCAACAATGGGCTGAGCTCCTGGCCATTCAGCTGGCGAGACTCAGGGCCTGTTTGAGCTGTTAAGTGAAGAGAAAGAAACAAACGTCTTCCAGGATGCTTAGCAGCTGGATCTGTACCAGCCTCCTGGTGGAGAATGTTGCTTATTGACACCATTACTGTAGCAACCGGAGTGTCATTTGGCACCGGGGTTTAGGGAAGCTGTCGAGTTCTGTAATTTAAGAGAAACAAATTTTCCTTTCTCACTGTGTTGGTTTAATTCTCCCAGTCATCCACTTTAGCAATCAAATACACTTCCCCTAAGGAGCGTTCATTAAATCTAGATAGATATCTTGCCAAACCATCACCATGAACCGTAGCCTAGTGGTAGAAGGAAATCTGGTGTAAGAATTGGATTTGTCACCTTGGTGTCCTAGGTCTGCAATAAGTAACTTTATTGTGTTGTGAGTTCTTTGTATTCTTGAGGCCTCGCTTCCTAATCGTAAAATGGTGAAAATGGACTAGGTATTCTCTAAGGTGTCTTTCAGCATAAATATTCTGGCTAGAGATTTGCAGATTGGTGGCACAAAGACCATATTTGGACTAATGTGGTGTTTGCCCTGTGCTGTGTAAGTGTTCAAACTTGAACTGATTGACAATATTTAAAAATTTGGAGTTATTCACATAATAATCAAGATTTCTGGCTGTTTCTGAGGAAAATCAGCCAATCTGATAACACTAGATTGAGATTCGCCATGGCTACCCTCAGCTGGAGCTGAGTAGCTGCTGCCCCTTTAGACAAGGCCTGAGTCCTCCAGGTCCCACGTCCCCACCACTTTCGAAAGGATCACAGACTCAGACAAGTGTCATCTCACTGAGTATCTCACACCTGGCCAGCTTTTCTCATTTGCATCCAACCCAGCTAGGTATTTGTGTTTCTAGCTAGTGCTTAGCACTTGGAGGATAAAGATGACATGGTCCAAACTCTCTTTATGTCACTAAAGCCATCATTTGGCAATGATCTTAGAGGGAGACACAAACTGGGTCCAATCGAAGCCTGCCCATGACAAGAAAACTGACAACGCCTTGGCTGCCTGAAACCCTCACCGTAATCAACCGACTCTAATCAGCGGAGCTCGCACTCCTGGGCAATCATATCTGTGAATAATCATCAGGACTGTCCTTGGGATGTGAATTGGCCACATGACCCCTTGCTGTGCAACTCCCGCCAAGTCTAACTGTCTATAATTTGGGTTTTTCAGTTGTGAAAGAAGTTAATTCCACACATAAGTAAGCTTCCCTCTAGAGCTAAAATTCCCTGAATTAGTGTGAATATCTTGACAAAGGCTCATATTTAAATCTTCCTAGGTGTGTATGTGTTTCAGTATTGTGTATGTTTGCTTGCTTGAAAGTACATGTTTTGTGATAATAGGCACAGCATCTACACCCAGAATCATAACTAGCCATACAGGAACTCTGCCAGGACAGAAGTCAGGGGGAAAATCTCATCCGTAGCTAATGTTCCCTAAGAGATTGATGTAGTCTTAGCTCTCAACTGCAGAGCTGACACAGTTTAGAGAGGGCCAATGACAACTCACAAGGAAGAGTAAGAACCTATCAAAGAATGTCTGATGCTGAAACCCAAGGCCAGAGCTGGGAGTACTCTGGGTGTGGTCCTTCCCTGCACCAATAAATGCTGTCAAAGGCTTTCTTCTACCCTCTTGGGTGCTCATTTTATCAGGAAATTTTTAGCTCTGTGTCATCTTAGAGGAGACATTGATACTTTACTACTTGGCATCTGAAGCTGTATTCCAGCTCAGCCTTCCAAATAAGACTCTAGATCAAGCAGTGAAACTTCTCTGAACTGTTAAATGGACAACTGACCTCTGCACATCGGGAATATTGGGATTCAGGCAGGCTTGGTTGAAATCCCAGCTCTGCCATGCCATAGGTATGATCTTGGAGGAGTTACCAAAACTTCTTGAGTCCCAGTTTCTTCACCTGCACAATGGGGATGATAATAATACCTTCTTCACGATTCCCATGAGAATGGAAATACTTTCTAGAAAGTTCTTAGCACAGTGCCTGGCTCATACCAGCCACTTGAAATTTTCTCAGCTAATATTCTTTGTTACTGTTGAATATTTTAGAATCCTTGCAAATAATAATAATATCCATTATTAAGTTGCTTGACTCTGCTAATCACATTCAATATCCACAACAACTCTGAGAGATGGGTGCTACAATTATTGCCACTTTGAAGAGGAGAAAACAGTCTCATCATGTTTAGGAATTTGTTCCAAATCAGAGCCAAACTAAAAACCCTGCCTAATTGCAAAGAATATTCTTTTAATGATGACCCTATGGTGCTTCCATCAAAGGTACTGTCAACAACAGTGAGAAAAGCAGATGAGAAACAACTCTCCCCTGGCGTGGCTGAGTGAATGAAGGTTTCTTTATAGGAATTCAATAAAAATCTGTCGCCGACAATGAGAATAACTACTCAGTTCCCTGCGTGTTTTAAAAGGGCCAATTTGGTTTTGATATGCATGGTTTTTCTTACTGAATTTAATCATTCTTAAATTCATACCCTCTCCCAAAATTCGACTATGCAATGTTCCCCTGAATTTTAAAACCTTGTAGCATGGAAGGGAATGTTCTTGCTGTTAGGAAGGCAACTGGCACCACTGCTATCCAGAGGTGTTCTGAAAAGGTCCCCTTTGGTTTGAATACATATAGTAATAAACATATTAGAATATGTATTAATATACATATTAGTAGTGGATACCAGAAGTCATGATGACACAGAAAATTTAGCCCCATCAAATGTCTAATCAAATTGCAAACAGAAATGTCCTGGAACAAAACGGGCCGCATTTGTCAGAAACGGACTGCCCAGCCCTGCGTGAGCTACCCCTGCCCCCATCCCAGCCTTGTGTTTCGCTTTCCCCTGCTCTGCCAGCCCTATCTGACTTTGGCAAGCAGTCAAGTCGTGAACAAGAGAGATGGAAGTTCTCTGGGTGTCTGACCCCTTACTGGCCGCTCAACCATGCAAGCTGTGAAACCCAGTTTTTTTTGTTTTTGTTTTTTTTTAAAAAGTCGCCTTTCTTTTCCTCTCACCCCTCTAACGAACTGCCTCTTTCTCTTCCCCACCACCACAGAAGGAAAACAATCGAAAGCATTAGTATTCCCATGAAAAGGGCCAGTCACACAGGGGCGATTGCAGGCCCTTCGTAACCACTCTAGGATGCTGCCAGGGCCTGAGAAGGGACGGACTCCAATTGCTCCAGTTCAAACTGGCCCTGGCATGGTCAGGCGGGGGAGACAGAACAGTGATTCACAGCAGGACGTGGTGCTCGCAGACCCACCATTCTCCCGGGACTCATTAGGGTCTCTTCTCCGACGAGATGATACCTGGTGTGCAAATCTCCTTTTAAAAATTCATAGATTATACCATGTATTTCTTTTCTGGTTGGCCTTTTAAGAACAACCGGGAGCTCTTACCTAACCTGAAGTGTCTCCTTGTGTCGCTTTCAGGAATCGGAACGCTCACCCAGGACACGCTATGGTGCTTCAGCCAAGTGAAAGGCACGATCGAGATTGGAACCACAGAAGGTAGGAGAAAGCTACCCCGCTGCCGTTTTCCTTGCCTCCTTGGGGGGCTGTTGTGCTGATTTCAGATCTGAAAACTTTCATCTTTGCTTCCATGAATGTAAGTCCCCATTCATGTCAGACTAGCATTCTAAGCTAGAAATGGATTTAATCAGTTCTTTCTACCCTGTTTTCTGGTGAAGAATATTTTATTCCCATCAATGAGGCAGCGCTGAAAAGAACTTTCAGTGAAATAGGTTTGCAGAGACACAGGCTGAACTGGGCAAGCCTGGTTTCAGGCTGCTCTGTCAACTCTGGAGAATTCTTGAGAACATTCCAAGGCTGTCAGCCATTAATCTCTTCCTTCCATCCTGTGCTGAGGCTTGCTGGCCATACACGAAGCCACAGGGAGATGGAAGAATTCAAGTCTAGTCATACAACCTATGGGAATATTGAGTCCCAATTTCAGCGTATAATTTCCTTTCTGGTTCTCAGGAGCTTTCCCTATTCCTGGGCCCTTTACCTGGGATGATGCATCGTGTTCCTCCTCCTGAAGAATTTGTTTCCAATTCTCTTCCTTTCTTTCACAAGCCTGGGCTTGGAGACCTCCATGGCTCTCCCTAAGGTTGTCGTTTCAAAACAGCTAAACGATAGGCAATCAGAAGGAACTGGACTAGCACTTCCGGGTGCTTTAAATCATTGTTTAGCTCTTCTAGCAGAATGCACTAAGGGTGGCCTGAAACAGATTTTACTCATTGATGGTAGATGTAGATTCTAGACGTGGTATAACAGGAGTCAAAAAGTAATTTTAATGAATGAGGAAGTGAACATGGCAGGGTTGAACTTTATAATGGAAACTAACATGCATAAATGGCTTTGGGTCATTCTGTAGCATTTCAATTTTGAGTAAAAAATAATTTAAGCAAAAATTAATCTGAGTAATTCGAAAAAGGTAGTTTACTCACCATCTTGCTATAATTCATTTTTAGAGACTCAATCTAATGGTGGGTACCCAAAAATCAAATTATCTATGTTTAAAGAGCAGGATAAAACATACTAAAATAAATTGATAAGTAAATTCATAAAATTATACTTTTAAAAAATTGACACATAATAATTGTATGTATTTATAGAGTATAGTGTGATGTCTCAATACAGGTATATATTGCATAATGATCAAATCAGGATAATTAGCATATCCATCACCTGATACATTCATCATTTTTTTGTAGTGAGAACATTCAAAATCCTCTCTTCTAGCCGTTTTGAGATATACTACACAATGTTAACCATCGTCACCCTACTGTGCAATAGAACACTAGAACTTACTCTTCCCATCAAATTGCAACTTTGTACCCATTAACCAACCTCTTTCCATCTCCTGCCCCCACCCTCCCCAGCCTCTCGTAACCACCATTCTACTCTCTACTTCTATGAGAAGTAGAGATTCCTAGTGTGAGTGATAACATGTGGCGTTTATCTTTCTGTGTCTGGTTTATTTCACTTAACATAATGTCCTTCAGGCTCATCCATGTTGCCACAAATAACATGATTTCATTCTTTTTATGGCTGAATAATATTCCATTATATATATACATATATACACACACACACACAAACACACACACTCATGCACACACATAAATATATTTTCTTTATCCATTCATCTGAGGATGGACACTAAGGTTGATTCCATAACTTGGCTATTGTCAATAGTGCTGCAATGAACATAACAGTGCAGCTATCTCTTTAACATACTGATTTCATTTCCTTTGAATATATACCCAATAGTGGGGTTGCTGGATCTAAAATTATTCTTGTGCATAGCATCTACTATTAATATTTTTCAGGCCTGGCGCGGTGGCTCACGCCTGTAATCCTAGCACTCTAGGAGGCCGAGGCGGGTGGATCGCTCAAGGTCAGGAGTTTGAGACCAGCCTGAGCAAGAGCGAGACCCCGTCTCTACTAAAAAATAGAAAGAAATGATCTGGACAACTAAAAAAATATATATAAAAATTAGCCGGGCATGGTGGCGCATGCCTGTAGTCCCAGCTACTCGGGAGGCTGAGGCAGGAGGATCGCTTGAGCCCAGGAGTTTGAGGTTGCTGTGAGCTAGGTTGATGCCATGACACTCTAGCCTGGGCAACAGAACAAGACTTTGTCTCAAAAAAAAAAAAAAAAAAATTTCGGATGCATTGTCAAATGGAGCTTTGCAAAAGATCCTTCTAAAGCCCCTGCAAAGACAGAGCAGGAATTATTAATCCTATTTTGTGCCATCTAGTCAATAAATATTTTTGTGTGTCTTCTATGTGGCAGCACTGTGCCAGGCATTAGACATAAAAAAGAGAAGAAGGAGGAGGAAAAAATGACTTAGTCCCTAACCTCATGGCTCTTAAGAAAACTAAAGCCCAAGTTAATCAGTTGTTTTAAATCTTGGCTGCGATTCAAAATCACTTGTGCTTTTTAAACAATAGAGACTCCCAGGTCCTAAGAGCTACTGAATTAGAGTTTCAGGGACCAGGGTGTTGCAGTGTATTTTAATGAGCTCACCCAGATAATTCTGATGTGGTAGACTGGCCCACAGGCTGGATGACCTGTTCCAGGTTGTCCATTATTCTCACACTCTGGACTTAAATCTTATCTTTGTGACTGGCTCCCCACCCATTCAAGGATCCTATTGTCTAACTATAGATCTTATCAGCTGTGAATGTACTAAGTGCTTAAGACAAGTTACTAAGTTAATGCAGGTATGGCATTGGCCACAGTGCTTGATACTTTGTAAATACTCAATATCTGTAAGCTATTATTATAGATATCACTATAGTTAGATCCTCATCCTAATTTAATTGTCACCAAAACCTTATGAGAGGTAGATATTTTTATTCCCACTTTACCTATGAGGATGCTGAAGTTAAACAAACAAAAAATATTAAGTACTTGATCAGAAGCTTCTTAGCTTATAAATGGGTGAGGTAATTTTCAAACCTACTCTTTGGGACACCAAAGCCCCTGCTCTTGAAACATTGTTTTGACAACAAAGATTCTGAGTTAGTCGTTTGGAATGAGGCCCAGGAATCCACATTTTTCACACATTCCCTAGATGATCATGCAGCAGGTGGCTGCAGGTGAACTGAGGACAGGTTTACATGTTTACTGTGCATAAGAAATAAGCTGCCTGCTTGAACTGTTCATTGGATCAGAGAGCCAAAATCAAAATGGCAATCAATCTGTATTTTGTCTGGAAAATGTACTTGAAAATGGTGAATAAAGGCAGAAACTTTTTAAAGAGAAGAATTAGGTTGGATACTAACAGCCATTGGCATGGAGGTCCCTGGCCAACGTATCTTAGATGCCGTCTTGCCTACACTAACACTGCCTCAGTGGAGGCTGAATATTTGTCGAGTGAATTAATGAATGACGTTCACTTGCTACTGGTTAAAAATTAGGCTCTTTAAAAAAAAAAAAAATTGGTCTCATCTACCCAAGTTGGTTTTCTACTCTGATCAAAGTCAATAATAAAAATTATTCGACTTTCCCTTCCACTTTACTTATTTCACTAATAGCTTTTTCTACTCCAGTTTTACCACTTTCTAGCTGGTGACTTTGATCAAATTACTTAATATCTCTGTGCTTCAGTTTTCTTATCTGCAAAATGAAATAATAACATAGGTACTCATTATGATGGCTGTAAGGGCTAGATGGAAAAAAATATATATATATATAAATGCCATTTTATGCATACACACATACATATATATCTATACATAGTTGTAAGATGCTCAAATTGCATTACCTGCTATGATCTATAGAGATGGGACTAAGAAGGTAAAGTGACAAAAATAAAGATAAATATTTTCATGCAATATTTTTAAAAATCAAAATTAATGTAAAGTATCCATGATGAACAAAACATCAAAATGTTACATAAAGACAGAATCAGTGTTACTGATTTTTCTTATTTCTTCAGTTTCCAGTATGCCTCAGTATGGCACTGTTACTATTAATTTACTTATGTGCATCTTGGGTGTCAGGTCGTAGGCTGATACTCAAGATGTATTTCAATCTGAGTCACACTTCGAATTATTCAGCAGAACTTTAATGAATGATACTATGAGTACAACAATAAACATATTGGGAGCTCCTGCTATATCTAGGGTACTGTCCCAGAAAGTGAACGGGTTGTAAACATAAATAAAATATAGTCCTAGCTCTAAAGAAATACACCACTGAAGAGGAGACACACTATGGTACAGGAGAATAAAACATGACATCAATAAATATAATATAAGGCAAGGTGAGCTAAAGAAAAAAGTGCTTAGAATACAAAAGAGGTAGAAATGTCACACATTTAGGGGAGAAAGATAGACTTATGGGAAGAAAGTATTTAAGATAGACCCTAAATAATTTTTAAGAATATGTTTATTCTTTTCCTTTTCTGATTACTAAAATGATATCTCTTCAGTGTAGAAAATTTTAAATATAACTAAAACAAATATCCAAAAATAAATGTCATTCATAATCTCACAAACCACCAATCAATACTGTTAAAAGTTTGTGGCATATTTTTCTAACCTTTTGATTATGGATATATATTTAATAATCAATTCAGCCAAAAAACAAGTACTATGTGTCAAATACTGTGCAAGAGACTGGTTAGTTTATACCAAATGAAATCATCACTTTTTTTTTTTTTAACAAAAATGTAGTCATAATGGAAGTACTATTTTATAAATTGATGTATTTTACCTAACAATATATAGTGATCATCCTTCATATTAAGAGAGGGAAGTATGCCCTAATTTATTTATCCAGATTTTCAATATTTACCACATTGTTATGAACACCTAATTGCTAAATCTTTGCATTTATCCAGGAAAAGTTGTGTGATAGAGTGATTAAGAGCATATGTTTCACAGTTAAAATACCTCGTTCAAATTTGGCTTTACTACTTATTGGCATGAAGCAAGTTATTTCAAATGTTTCACGATTCTACTTCTTGATTTATAAAATTGGGATAATAAAACCTATCCCGAATAGCTATTGTAATATAATTAGATGGATTTTTAAACAACATAGCATATCAAAAATATTCAATAATTATGATTATTTACTGTGATTGCATCATTGGAATACATTCTCAAAAATAGAATCCCTTGATCAAGGTTTATGAAGGCATATTTTAAGATTTTTTTAATTTAAGGTATTCATGGCCCTTTAGAGAGTTGCTAATGACTTACAAATCCACTAGCAATATATAACAGTGACTGTTGCCCAAATTCTCCAATTCGAAGTATTTAAATATTGGTTTTGCAGTATTTGCTTAATTGATCCTTCTTTACTCAAGTGCCTCAGAGGATTTCAGGAAGCAGAAATTATGAGACATGAAAAGGAGGGACATTGAAATGGAGGAAACAGAGTGTGCAAGGGTCCTGGGGTGTGTAAGCTCAGAAACAGGAAGACATTCATTTTGCTGGGGCATCGAGAACCTGCAGAATCCAAGTGAAAGACTAAACTCAAGTCGCTAGACACTAGATGGGAGCCCCAGGATGTGAGGTGTTTGAATGACAATAAACAATACTCTACATCTAGTGCCGTAGAATGCCAGTTGACACTGTAGAGGCCTGAAAAAGTTATTGTTGTGTATTCAGACATACTTAAAGCCATGTCAGCTCATTTCAGATGATGTGATGAAATCAATTTATTGGTAAAGTAGGACTTCTCTAATTTGTTAATGAACTCTATTAATTCACTCACTCAAATATTCAATAGGTATTTATCAAGGGGCTGCTGTGTGCCAGGCTGTGCACCAGGTAAATGAGACACATGATGTACAAGTAAAAAAATTACTTTATAATGGGAAAGTCAGACAATGAAAATAAAGTGGAAACATCGAAGATCTTTGAGGTTTTGATGAACACTAGGAAAGATATATAAACAGGGTGGCATGAGAGAGTTTCTGGAGGTGGTCACTTTGGTGTGGGGCACAGGGGAAGGACTTTCTGAGCATTTAAAGAATGATGCCTTGGCCATTGCAGGGAGTAATGCAATAAAGCACACTTACAGGCCCAACACCAGGACAAAGGTGATGTCTTCAAAGCACAGAGATGAGTCCAGTGTGGCTAGAGTCCAGTGAGAAAAAACTGTGTGGCCTGAAAGGAGGAGAGGAAGGGAAGGGCCAGGTCAGGCAGGGCCTCTTAGGTCACCTTACAGAGTCTGGATTTTATTTTGAGAACACTGGAACTCCTTGCCACCGAAGGAGTTTAAAGGTGAAATACATTCTGGTAAAATAAGTTCTTATAGGAAGTCTGATGAGAGATACTGTGGCTTTATCAGAGTGGAGAAGGTACAGGTGAAGAGATAACAGGCTCCAGACATCTTTTGGAGGTACCAGGTTCAATTTTAGGGGAGAGGTTAAAGAACTAAGATAGTTTTCAGATTTTGGCCTTAACAATTGGGTGTTTGGTGGGCACCAAATACTGATGCTGGGAAACCTGGAAAAGAAAGACGTTTGGGAAAAAAAATCATGAGCTTCATTTTGAGCATATGAAGTGTGAAGTGGCTATAAGATACCCGGGTATAAATGCCAAGAAGAAAGTTGTATATAGGAGTGTGTACGTGTGTGTGTGTGTGTGTGTGTGTGTGCATGTGTGTGTGTGTGTGAGTGTGTGTGTGTATGAGTTGTATGTATATCTCAGGCAATCTGAGATGGAGATAGAAATCGGGGAGGCCTCCACACATAGATGGAATTTGGAACCATTGAACTGGATGGGACCACATAATTCATGCAGACCATGTTGACATGCAGTCAGCAAACAACTTGTTGATGGTCTAAAACTTTTAGGATGCCATCTAAGTAAACATCGTTTACTTAGTTTAGTTCTTGGAAGACACCCATTGAAAGGTTCTGATTTACCATGTGCAATTCTTGTATTTGATTTGCCTAGCATGAGTATTTCCTAAAATATATGATTTCATCTCATGAAGTTTTACACTATTTCATCATTAGGAGCATTTTCTGTGCCCACTCTGGATATCGGACAATTTTTTGAGATTTGGTGTCTGATTCTATACATGGGAAAAAGAATTATCCAGTGGAGTTTTTGTTTTCATCCTAGCTATAGCATAGAACCATTTTCTTTCCGATACTACAATTCGAGGGACTTTTGTTTGTTCCTCATTCTGCAGTCCTTTGATGTTTCTCAACACAGGTCATTTCGTCTTATTCACGGGAAATAATTGTGGTATTTATTCTGTTTTGCCACATGAGCATAACATTTTTTCCTTCTCCTCCCTCTGAAAAGATCACTCGTGTAGAGGGAAGGATGAGGCATTCTATCGATTCTGTTTGCTAATGAGAGAAAAACATCAATTTGGCTGTCGATGTGAGGTGCATTCCTAAAGCAAACGCCAATGACTGTGAGTGCCTTCCTAGCAGACAGGCATCCACCACCTATAACATTTGCAAGAATGCCTCATCTTCGCACTGATGTTTAAGGAATTTGAGGATTGTAGAAATGATTTTTCAGCTTCCCTTCAGTGACTGTGACTCTTTGCTGTCATTGAAGAAAGAAAAATACTGATTGGGTTGTCTCAAAGCAGTATAAAGACTTGTAACCTTCTCATTTTATAAAAAGAAGCCAGCGATTGACAAATAACCTTTCTTAGATGTCTATGCAACATAAATGACACAAAATAATTGTAACTTCAACCCCCAGATCTTAGCCTGCAAGATATAAAATGGAGCGCTACTTGCCTTGTGCCTCCCACTCCTAGGTACAGGGTGAAGTGCTGGCTGAGATATGAATTCCCATTTCAGGAAGAAGAAATCTTGTTTTTTTGGACAGCAGCTTTCTGCATCGACAACTGCAAGGGGTTATTCATCAGGCACCAATCTGAAGTCAAGTTACCCTTCACTTTAAACTTGGTTCAGCTACCCAGTTAGTGACCTTAGGCAGGTCATTAAATAATCTTCAAACCTTATTGTGCATGTGAGTCACCTGAGAAGGGTGATAAAATGCATGGTCCCAGGTCCTACCTCTAGAGATTCCGATCCAGTAGGTCTGGGATGCAGCCAAAGGACTTGCAGATTTCACAGGCATCCCAAATAATCCTAACGTAGATTCATCCAAGAGACACACCGAGAAATTCTTTCTTTCCTTACATCAAAGGGCTATTGCGAGAGCAGAGCAGCTAGAAGATCTCAACGCATTTTGAGTGTATTTAAAGTAAACTAGAATGCCAATAAATACAAGGTGCTGGACAGCCTGTTTCTCTGCCTCAGGCACCAGAGGGAGTGAAAACCTCCCCTCCGTGTATCAAAAGGAAGTGGGAATTTCCTCTCTGCATCCAGTAGGCTGCAAAGGGATTTCCTATGCAACTTTACTTTGTGTCAGGCTCCAATCTGCTAGAAGCAAAATTGGTCTGATTATGAACAAGTTGCTGCTAGATGAAAGCATTTTTTTCTCAGCTGTGATGGAGGATGTCTTGATGCGAGAGGCTGGCTGTACTCTGCAGGAGAGCTGGTGAGAAGCAGACTCTCCGTGGGGGAAGGGAAGCAGGTTCTTTGCACACCACTGAGGGCAAACATCCTGTTCTCTTTTGTATTAGGTAATTAAATATTTCCAATCTGAGAAAGAGAAAAAACTCCATGGCTGTTCATTTCACCCTTCCCTAATTCCAATCACTTTAAATGTGTTTAATCAACAAATATTTACTGAGCACTTAGTATGTGCTATGCACTGGGCTGGGCCATGCACCTGGGGTCATGGACAAGACCCTGTGGCCCCCCTCCCTTAAGTACATTACACTCTCCTGAGGACATCAACAAGCGGATTTCAATTATAATCCAATGTGAGTGTGGAAAATGCTAGAAAAAGAGTAAGTCACTCAACCCACAGTGGGATAGGGATGGAGCAGGGAAGGCTTGCTAGAGTAACTGGCAGCTCATCTGAGACCTAAAGAAGGAATAGGAGTTAGCTGGGGTTTTTAGGCACAGGGACTGCATTTTATTCAGGGTTCAACTATTCCCTTAGGCTAGTTACTCAGCTTCCCTGGGCTATCTTGAGAAGATGAGAGAATTTGTTAATAAGATCTTTGAAAACCCTGCATAATACCTGACCGGGGTAGAATAATGATAATGATAATTCTATTTAATTGGGCTTCACTAAGCCAGATCTATAATAATTACTTTCAATATATTATCTCATTTCCTCTTTGCCACAATAAGCTACAAGGCAGGTGCCAGTGTAAGCCCATTTTACAGTGGATGAAATCAAGGCTCAGAACGTTTAGCAACTTAGCCCAGCCGCACACCTGTCTGATCACAGAGTTGGTGTTTTGGTGTTCTTAATTACTGTGATAGAGTCTTCCTGGAAAGTAAGCTGGCACTGAGTAGGGGCTTTATGAATATTTATTGAATGAATATAGCCTTCAGTAACTAATAAATGTCAATAAAAAAAATCAGTGTTACCATTAATATAACAATAATGAATATTTTTAGGAGAATAAAATAGCTCATTCAAAACAGTCCATTATAAATATAAAGCACTTTTCTACTTTTAACATATAGGGGCCATTTATTTCTTAAAACCCACAGGGGGATAACTAGAGTAGGTCTTATAATCCCATGTTATAGACAAAAGAGATAGTATATATATTCCAGATAGTAGATAGATTATTCTTCATAGAGATGAGGAGATTAAGGCAGATAGAGATAAATTTTAAATTTCCCCAAATCTCATAGAAACCAGAAAGCAAAATTTCGAATCCTGCACTAACAATTTTTCTCACTTTCCAATACACAATATGGAGAGTTGGCTTCAGGGTAGGGGGTACTCTGTCCTAGAGGTGCTGGCTATGAGTTTAAGGCCTGGTTGACTGTCTTGAACTTGCAGGGCACTAGACTCAAGGCAGCTCAAGGGAAATCCATCATCCAAGATGCTTTCAGCCACAACAGAAAACTATCAAAAAACATCTGGAAAAGTAAAATAATTATTATCTCTTCCTTAGTTCTGCAAATATCTCCTGAGCACTTGCTACGTGCTAGGCATTCTAGGCACTTGAGATTCAGTAGTCGAGGAGATAGACAATAGATAAAATAAGCAAGTAGAATATAAAATATAATGTTGTGAGTGCAAGAAAATAAACCAATAGAGGGCACAGGGGTATGCTGTTCCCTTTTAAATAGGATGATCAAGGCTTCATGCAAAAGATGACATTCGAGCAATGATCTGAAGAAGGCAAGAGTCATGTGCCTATCTGGGGAGGAGAATTCCAGATAGAGGGAACAGCCAGTGCAAGTTCCCTGAGGCAAGAGCTCTTCTGCTACATTCAAGGACTGGATATGAGGGCAGTGTGGCTAAAGTTGAGTGAGCAAAAGGGGAAGATGTGAAAGACAGAGACTGGGAGATGATGGCAGACAGATGCAAGGGGGGGACTTCTGCCTGCATGAGATAGAGAGTTGCTGGTTATAAAATGCTCTTTCTACCAGCAGGTCAATAATAGATTGCAAGGAGCCATTGTCAGAAGCAGGAATCCCAGTTAAGATGTTATTGCAATAATCCAGTTTTTCACATAAGTCCTGAGGCAGGGAGCCCCCAGAGATGCTAAATTCCTTGGCTGAACCACAGCATGGGGGACTCTGCTTCTCTCTGGCTCCCTACCTTGCTATCCTTGGAATGTCAGCTTTGTCCCAAGACAACTGTAGCAATTCTGGACTTCACACTCAGATAGACCCAACAATATCCAGTGAAAGGATATTCTGCTTTTTTATTTTTTTAAGCAAGAAACCTCTCCCTCAGATGTCTCTAGCAAATTTCTTTTGATGTCCCATTGGCCGCAGTTTGAGTTATATGCCCACTTCTAGCCAACCACTGGCAAGGACAATGGGATTTGCCTGACCGGCTTACACAGCGAGGCTTGCATCGGAGTTTGGTATAGGATCATCACCCGAGTACGGGATACCACAGAAAAATCTAGGCTTTGCAGCAAGAAAAGGAGGGTGCAATTCAAGGTAGTCCAACAACAGTATCAGCTACGGGAAGAAGAGACAGATGTGGCTTAACCAATTCTATTGCTACTGCTAGGCAAAGGGTGATGGGTCATTGGCTCGTTCTTTGTTCTTTGTAGAACATTTTAGAATATTTGCAGAGGTCGACCTTCTATAGACTGACTTGTCTTGAAGCTGGGGTCTGGGGTGTAGGAAAAGATATTTGCCTTTCTCAATGTTACTAATTAAGCAGACTTTGCATCATCCTACTTATCACCTATGTTATTTGTTAATGGAATTTAAAAGCTAAGAATAAATAATTAAACACACGGACACTGCGTGGTAGTTTCTGGTTTTGTGCTCAACATTTCAAGTAAGCATTATTGCCTTTTTCTGCAGCATGTTTATTTTTAATCTATTATGTACAGCTTTACAGAAAAAGAGAGTATTAGCTAATGTTATACCAATATGGTTAGAGGCAAGAATATTGAATTTCATTCGTTTATTCAGTAAATATGTATTGGGCAACAGGTGTTGGAAACACAATAGCACTGGAAATAGCTAAGGTCTCTGGTGTTAATGGAGCTCACATTCTAGCAGGGAGATGGACAATAGCACATGCAAGCTTATGAAAACACAAGATAATTTCAGATTGTGATACGTGGTCACATGGGAGTGGCTGAGTGAGGGAACTGGGATGCTATGTTCTATTGTTCTGTTAAACAGTCGTTCTGTTAAGGCTTTTCTGAAGAGGTGACATTTAAGCTAAGACCCAAATAATGAATAGAAGTTATGTTCAAAAAACACGTGGGAATAGTGTTTAGAGACAGGATACAGCAAGTGCAAAGGCCCTAAGGCAGAAGCAATGTTGGCATGGCCAGAAGGAAGGACAGGATGACTGTGTAGGGAGCTGGGGAGAAGAGTCTATGATGTGGTTGCAGAGGGAAGCAGACGCAGGTTCAGATGAGGCCTTGCAAACCTTGGTACATAATTGTGTTTTATTTTGAGCACAATGGGATGCATTAGAGGTTTTGAAGCATGAAAGTGTCTTGATATTTTAAGACCTAAAGCCTAGAACATTTCACGTCAATGGAGAACTTTCAGTAACATAATTTTCCTTACAGTTACATTGTGAAAATCAACCTCACCCCTAAGCTCAACTATTTTTGTTTGTTTGTTTTGTTTTTGCTTCCAACCTAGAGGACTCCACACTGCACCTCTCATAGTAAAATAGTACCTGTGGTCTAAAGCTCGCTGTGGTATTTTTGCCCAGGACCACACTAGCAATTTGTAAAATGTTAGTTTTAGTCGGTGCTCCAAAGTGACTTTCGAGGTATTATTGAGATACTTAAATTTGAGAGCCCTTAGACCTGACAGAGTCCTTTCAGTTTGGGGACTATAAGACCTGGTTTTTTTTTTTTTTTTTTTTACTTTTTACTATTCATAAAATTTTCATCATTTAGTCAGCTATTTTTTAAAGAATGATTATTATCTATTGTTTCAGGAGTGATTCTTCTGATTACGATTTAAAGCAACCTTTCCCCAAATTATGGTGCAAATCGTTTCTCAGTGTGTGGTTCTTACTCTACCCCATGAATCAAATATACCAGGTAATTTCAATGCCGACAGGTCTATACAAATGATATTCAAGCCCTAATGATTTCCAGATGTTGATATTAAGTGCCTATTTTCCAAGGAAAACTGGTGGCAATTTTTTACAACGTACCATTCGCACATGCTTCAGAATTTATGTTCTTGTTCTTTTTCGGTCTGTGATTCATGTAAAGCAAAGTTTCTCATCAGATGTACCTGAGAGAGAATATTTTTTAATAAGTAATTTACAACTTGCTGAAGATAAGCTGTCTTTTAAAAATATTGTTATTTAATAACAACTTAAACTACTTCATAAAACTAGAACAGAAAAAAATAATTCACAAACTTAAAAAAAAAAAGCCAAGTGTTACTTTTAAAATGCTTGCGTTTCTTTTCACATAAAGTAATACTTTTTGTGTCCCCAGTAGGGAGACTTGAGGACAATAGGAAGAATTTACCATGGTTAAGAGCATGAAAGATGAACAGATGGTCTGGGTTCGAATCCCAGTGGGACCACTTTCTCTGCCACTGGGAATAGATTGCATAACCTTATTTCGATGTGACTTCATTTGACTCTTCTGTAAAATGGGAAAATAGTAGTTTCTTCTTCATAGATTTGTCATGAGGATTAAATAACCCACAGAAAGCACAGAACCTGACACAGAGTAAATGCAAAGTCAACGTTAGCTATAATGCTGATGAAAACAGATTACAAGAAAATAAAAATGACTATTCACCCTATCATCCAGATCATTATGTCTTTTTAATGTTCAATATCTGATAAGTTTACTAAACTTGCTTCTAAATGAGTTTAAAATGGCCATGAGATCCACATGTTTACTAAAAGGCTTGTTTACACCAGGGCGCAAACAAAGATCAGCCTCATCTTTGGGAAGAGCAGAGGATTCTAGGCTCTGGTTCTACCCACATAAGGCCAAAGCCGTGGAAAGAAAATGACAGATAGCTAGTTGTTACTATATCGTCGACAAACATGAACAATTAATTACCGCTTGTTACGCCTAATCTAAGTACGATCTTCCCACAGGATGTTAATGAGCAAATAGGTAATGGTGTGATTTAAACACTTAGATTCATAGCATATTGGAGTTTGAAGGAAACTGGAAACTCATTTCTAATCTCCCCGCCTTATAGATGGAGGAGCTAGGGTGCGGAAAGGAAAAGGAATAAAACCAAAGTTGCAAATTTACTCTTCCACATTACCACTTAATGTTTCTACCACTCAGGTTCTTCTCTGACATTACAGGGTTACATTAGCTCTCTGATATCCTTTCCAGTTAAAAAAAGCAATGGAATATTATTCAGCCTTAACAAAGCCTTTGTTCATAGGAGCACCAAATAGAGTGGCATTAATAGTTCCCAGGGGCTGGGAGGGGAGAGGTCAGGGAGATGTTGGTCAAAGGATACCAAAGTTCAGTTAGATAGGAGAGAGAAGTTCAAGAGATCTATTGTGCAACACAGTGACCGTAGGTAATAACAATCAATGTATTGCATACTTGAAAATTGCTAAGAAGTAGATGTTAACTACAAATAAATGATACATAAGGTAATTCATCTGTTAATTAGCTTGATTTAGCCATTCCACAACGTATGCATATTTCAAAACATCATATTGTATACCAGAAATACATGCAAGTTTCTGTCAATTAAAAAATTAAAACCTCCTGGCCATGAAGTGAATGTTAGAGTTTTCCGACTGCATTCTATCAGCTAGTTGTTTTATTTCATCCAGAGGGTGATTAGATGCACAAATGAAAGGCAGGAGGCAGCAGCCCTCCCGGGGCCTTGGTGTAGTCTCTTGGCCGACGCCCAGGCTAATCACATCAGCAGAGCAGCTCAGCGCTGTGTATTTGGCTCCAGATGAAGCCCAGCTCCCTTGGCTGCCTCTGAAGCATTCTTCATAAACCACTGACGTTTCCCGACTTCTCATGGGCAGGGAGGCTTGATGATAGAAAAAATAAAAATTCATGGCTAGAAATGGCTTTCCAGAAGTCCAAGAGAGGCATTAGGACAGGAGCCATATCTATCTTGTTTGCCTATTACAGTGCCTGGTACTTATTGGACACTTAATAAACAACATTGAGTTAAAATTATAGCCAGCTCTCAGCATGTCCAGCATTCCAGGCGCTGGGCTCTTGGTGTGTCAGGCACTTTCTAAGATCTCACTTCTTGGCAGAGGCAGCATGACACAGCAGTGAAGAGCACAGACTCCAGAAACGCTTACCCAGGTCTGCATCCCAGCCATATGGCATTTAATCTCTCTGTGCCTCAGTTTCCCCCTCTATAATATAGGAACAATGATTGAAGCTACTTCAAGGGCCCTTGTGAGGATTCAATTAGCTAATGTATGTAAAGTAATCACAACAGAGCCTGGAATACAATCAGCATTCAATAAATGCTTGCTCTCTCATTAGTGTTAGCACTAACTTACTCTCTCTGCCAGCCCCGGAGAGGATGTATTCTAACACCCAGACTTTGGCTGGAAGGGAATTGAGATTCGAAGAGCTTAAGTGATTGAATGTTTCTTCCAAAACTATCATTAGTCACTGGAAGACCTATGATTTAAACCTGGAAGGTAAACACTCAAATGAATTAACAGTATTGATGGGTGGTGGTTAAGAGAGCAGGCTCTGGAGTCAGGCCGCCGCGATTGAATCTGGGCTCTGTCATGACCAGACGTGAGTCCTTGAACAGGTTATCCCGAGCCTTGATGTCCCGGGAATGATAGATCCTATCTCACAGGGAGGTTGCGAGATTTAAATGAGATAATGCTTGTTGGCACTTAGCTCAGGGACAAACGCTCTGTTTTGTGACTCGTAGCAATGGCCATGGCCCACTCCAGGGACTCCCGCCAAAGCCCACCCGAAACCCCGAGGGTCCTCCCTGGCTCTGCCTTCCTGACTTCCCTGAACACACACACTCACATACTCTATCACTAAGTTTTGTGTCGTTCTTCCTCCTAAATGGCTCAACCTCTCAGATCTCTCTCTCCAACTTCATCATCGCCACTATCCTGGGCTGGACGCAACCTTCTCTTCTCTGCGTATTGGAGCAGCCTCCTAGGTTTCTCCCGCCCCCTCCTTGTCCTGACCCCCTCCAGTCTGTTCTTCACACCGCGTTTCTCGAATGCTATCTCCAATGTACAAACGTGTCCCTGGCCTCCCTGAAACCTTCAATAGGTTTCATTCTTCTTAGGACCCTCCCAGCCTCACTCACCATTCTCCCGTACGTCCTTAATGCCATATTCCCTCACCTCCGGCACTGCACACATTCCGTCACCTTTGCCAGAAATATTTGTCACCTTCTCTTTCTCTGGAAACTCCTGACTCATCACTCAGACCTCAGCTTTGGTTTCATTTTCCCTAGGGAGTCTTCTCTAATCCTGAACTCTGAGTGCGGTGGCCCTTCTAGGAGGTCCTGGATGTTTTCCAACATACACTTTCCAATGCACTATAATTTTCTTGCTCCTTGTATATTTCTTCTACTAAATCACACTCCGTGTGAAGACAGGGCCAAATCTAACATGTCTGTACAACTACTTGCTTATGCACAACTACGAGTTCCGTAAGCATCCCTGGGGGTGCCCAGCACAGTGCCTGGCACAGAGTAGTGTAGAGCGAATATTTATTGCGTAAATGCGTGGTTGAATGAATGAAAGAACACCAACTTTCCAACCAGCAAGAAAGACCAATATGACAGCAGACTAAGAACATTCATTCTGGTGGCAAGAGTGACATTTCTTACTGCTAAGTTTAATTCCCTGTCAGTATACTTGGTTGACGGAATTCCTTCAAGTTCAAATGATTTACGGCAGAACACAGCTGCCATCTTTCAATGCGCCGGTATCAGCGGTTGCCTAAAGAGCCAGGTTAGACCAAAGGGCAACGACCTTATATTTTTAAATTTTCAAATCATTTCTACAAATATTGTTTCATAGGATTTATATACCAGGCCCATGGGAGAGCGAGGTGAGGGAACTAAGGTATGAAGAATCACAGGCAGATCTTAGCTCTCCTTTCAGCCGCCTTATGTACGATGAATACGGCCATTACCACAGCCCAGGTCTCCGAGGCCATATTGCTGTAAGCAGTGACTCTTAATCTGGGGTGTGGGAGGGTAATTTTGCTCCCTGGGGATATTTACCGATGTCAGGAAACATTTTTAATGGTCATGACTGGAGTGAGAGGCAGGCGTGCTGTTGGCATCTATTATGTTGAGTATGGCGACGCTACTCAACATCTTGCAACGCACAGGACGGCTCCCTCCCCTACACACAATTACCTGACCCAGAATGTCAGTAGCACTGAGGTTGGAGAAACACTGCTATAAAGCAAAGTTCATAGACTGAAATGACAGTGGGGAACGGAAGTGTGTACATCTCTCCAGATGCAGCCCAGCTGTGGAGGGACTGTGGAGTTTATACCCTATGTAAGGGCATGAAGTTTGAATTAGAAAATTCTTCTGCAGGCCGCTGCATGTGGTTTGACACTCCCGGGGGAAGGTCTTTGCCGAATGAGCAAGTTTCGCTTCTTACCTCAAGAGCAACAGGTAGAACATTTTCTCCACTACTACCTCCTAAAAGATTTACTATTATGGCCTCTCAGAATCAAGGGGAAAATTGGGTTAAAAGCGTTTTCTAGAAATGACATTAAACCCAATCACTCAACTGCCTTTTCTGTATCTCTAAGGGTTAGGGTTCAGGTTGGAAAACTAAGATCTTGCCACCTGGATTCATGTGCCAGGTTGCTTTAAAATCCTCTGACATTCTCAATATGCTGCCTCATCCTGGGAAATGCTCTAGGGCCAAAATAGATATTAATATCACAGAGAAATCCTTAAAAAATATTGTTATTATATAAGCATATTGATTCCTTTTCATAATGTTCATGGTTTAATTAAAACCCAGAGATGGGTTCCTTCTGAGAGGAGTCAGACGGGACAATTATTTTGAGGAACAGGAAGCCCATTCTGGGTTTACTTTGGAATGTTTTCTTCTTATGCAGGCTTTGGGGCATAACCACACTGCATAATTGGGCTATTTTTTGTCCCATCTGGTTGAGGGAGGTTGAAGTCTACTATTTCCAAATGAGAGCTAATTAGTGTGTACCCCAAACACAGTAGTTGGAATCTGCTTTATATATTTAAAATATATCTTATAATTCTATTAATTTATAGTAAATAGGGGAAAGAGTGAACCTGAGTTGTTTTAGTCAAACTATTGCTCTTATTGCTACCTCCTACCAGAATGCTCTTCCCAGCAATTTGTCCAGCCCTAATCAAATGCCTGCAAGTTCCAAATAAGTAGATACAGAAGTTTAGTCAGATTCTTGGTGCTCGGTCCTACGCTAGACCACAGGGAGACAAGGTTAAGATCAACCCGGGGAGCCTGGTGGCATCGGGCCAGCCTGGGGGTAGGAGTGAATGGACGACCTGCGTTGGAATCTTAGCTTCTCCACTTGTTTGCAGTTGCCAATTTATTTAACCTTGCTGTGTAAAGTTCCTCATCTATAAGCAGATGAAATAATGATGTTTACTTTATTAATATTATAGGTTTTTTTAGGAAGATTAAATGAGGTATTCTAGGTATAGTGCTTAGCAGAGTGACTACACTAGTAAGAATTCAGATCAACTCAAATTTGGTGGTTGCTCTTATTATTACCACAATCACGTGTCACTCACTGAACGACAGGGATACATTCTGAGCAATGCATTGTTAGGGGATTTCATCACGTGTGAACATCATAGAGTGCATTCGCACAAACCTAGGTGGTGTAGCCTACTGCACACCTAGGCTGTATGGTACAGCCCATTGCCCCTGGGCTACAAACCCATACACATGTTACTGTCCTGAATGCTGTAGGCCACTGTGACACAATCGGAAGTATCTGTGTATCTAGACATAGAAAAGAGACAGTAAAAATATGGTATTATACTCTTATGGGACCACTGTCACCTTTGCAGCCCATCGTTGACCAAAACCTCTTTATGGTGCATGACTGTATTATCATCATCTATTCAAATCAAGTCATATTTCCATGGCTCAGAACTGAAAAAAAAAAAAACATGTTGCCTACTTGCTCTGACTTCTTCTTCTAAATCAGGAGATGTTATTTTTCTACTTTTTATAGGTACTATGAGAGTAGGTAAAATTTGGTGGAAAGCGTGCTTGGCTTTATTATACTTTTACTTCTGTAGTCTTTTCAATGAGAGCCCAAATCTTCCCTTGCTACCCTCTGGTTTTGTTTCTTCCCTTGCTGCATGGTGGTGTCTGCTCTAAATAGAGCTGCCCGCCATCTTCAGAGTCCTGCTCAGTCTTATCTGTGGCTGCCCACCTCTTGCTTGTTTTATTCATGTGCCAAGAGAGCTGGCTGAAAAAGCCGTCCAGACTGCCAGTCAAAAATGTGAATCAAGTCACTCCTGACTGCTCTGTTAGGTCTGGGGGATGCAACGGGTGAACAAGACAACATGATCTGTGCCCCCGCAGAGCTTATATTAAAGTAGTGAAACCAACCTTAAATTGTTATTTTAAAAATAATTAAGCAGTTAATTAAATTAAAAGAGGAAATTGCTGTGAGGGTAAATTGCAGGCTGTAGCGAGGCAGATGAGAGGGCCAAACCCATTCCTTGGCTTGTCTTTCAGCCTCAGCTCAAATGTCACCTCTTCCGAGAAGCCTTCCCTGAATATCTGAGCAAAGCAGTTACTCTCTACCCCAGGACCCATTTTATTTTCTCCATTCTACTTTTCACCAGCTGAAATAACCTTGTTGATGTAACTTTTACATGTTTATTATCTAGCTCCTTCTTCAAGAATATAAACTTAATGAACTAAACTTTAGTATATTATTTACTGCTGTATCTCCAACACCTAGAAGAGTGCCCAGCACTTAACAGCTGCTAAAAAGATCATATTGTATAAATGAATAGATGAATGACCTAGCCACAAAGAGAGTCCTCTTTTTTCCAGATCAGAATCTACTACCTAGCTGCGAGTTTCACACATAGGCTAGATGGTGTGGGAAGTGTAATGGAAATTGTCAGAATGTCCTTATTCAGTTGAACTGGATTCAATCCAGCACAAATTTATCGATTTATGCTCCAGGCAGCAAACTTTGAACCCAGGATTCAGCAGAGAAAAGTCAAATTTCTACTCTCCTGCAACTTAGAGTCTGGCCAGGGTGTCAGATACTAAACAGCAATTTACATTAAAGTAATTGAATAGCATATCTGTCCTGCCAGGTAAAATTCTAAGCACTTTATTGAAATACCTCATTTAATCCTCACCACAGCCATATATGTTAAAAATAATTATTATACCCGAAGAACAGAGCAGGTATTTTATCTATCCTGTTTTACTATTGATTCATTAGCACCATGCACAGTGCCTGGCATAAGTAGATGCTCAATAAATATGTTCAATAACCAATGAGTATTTTGAAAGAGGAGGATGGAGTTTGGGACTCTATAGCAGGGGGATTTGACCCAGTCAGAAGCCTCCCTGGAGATGTGGCGTTTTATTTGAGATGTGAAAAATGAATAGGAATTTGCTTGGCTTTGCCTTGAAAGTGAAAACCTGGGCAGGTTCATCCTGATTGATCTTAAATAAGTTATTCCTCCCCACTGCCCCGGGATTTAGTTTCCTTCTAAGCAAAATAAAAACTAATGATAAATCTTTCCCCAAAGGATGTTGTAAAAAATATGCTAAAACAATTATCAGGGTGACTTTCCCATAAAACCTGGGCTTCAATGAGAGTAGGCAACGGAAATGGCACCAGACGGGCTGTTGGGAGGCCCCAAGTGCACTGGCCCTGAGGCAGGGCTCCAGCTGGACTGGGCAGGGCAGAAGCGATTGCTCCTGATCTCCCAGGAGGTCAGTCTAAAGAAAAGCTTGGAGCAGTTTGGTCTATGGCACAGCACTCAAGAAACTCCTAATGAATTGCTTTTTTTTTTTTTTTTTTTTTTTTTTTTGCTGTTCGATGTCAGAACCTGATGTGTGGAAATCATCTAGGGGAATTTCTCATCTCGGGACTCTGCCAGACTCCAGGGACCTTCTCGCGTGGCACCTAAAATGGGTCACCTTTACCTTTCCTTCCTCCTAGGCTTGCAGTTTCTCTTTCACGGCCCTCCTTCTGCTCTCGGGCCGGCCCTCCGGCACCTCTGCCATTGCCTTAGAGCATCTTCTCTCCTTACACAGACACTGCTCCTCTCCTGGTGACCCTGCTCTTATCTGCGATGGCATTAGGTATACCAGCAACTAATTCCGCTTATGGAGTTAATGACTGCTAACTCTTCACTCCTTATGCCTCCCAGTAAGATAACTGCCTTTTAACAGGAGCTTTTTGTAAATAATACTTAATGCAAATGCACAGATCTCTTAACATTGACCTTTTGGGGTTTTATGATCCCAAAGAATCTTTTCAGACTCTCTTCCTGCTGTCATAGCCCATATGAAGCTGTATTAAAATAGCTTATTAGTCTGTTTTGTTTTTTTTCTGGAATATACAATCCTTTAGAGCATGGGTAAGATCTTACATCCTGTATCTCCGTCACTAAGCCTAAGGCCTGATATATCATCAGGTGGCAACGAATTGTTGGATAAAAATGGTGAGGTACATGATTTAGGACAAGGGTATTTGAAAACTTTCTGTTGCCCAGACCTGTCAAGCCAAAGTGTGAAATTAAACACCTTAGTCCAGAGATTCTCAAACTTTGAAGAAAGAATCACCTGTTATCCCCAGAGACTGAATCAATTGGCTTAGCCATGGTGAAATCTGCATTCTTCACAAGCTCTTCTGGCGATTCCAGTGCAGAAACACTGGGTCTCCTTTGGATAAATTGTCTTCTCTCAGCCTGTTTTCTCTTCTGTAAAATGGGGTTGTGGAGAGAATCAAAGAGGAAAACAAGAAAGGAAGGTGTACTCGAGCAGTTTGAACGGTGCAGTGCAGGCTACCTGCATCGGATTCACCTGTCTGAGGAAATTACAAATTTGTTCTTTCTACCCCTGGCCCATTCTGATTTAGAGCCAGTTATTTTAAATCCGGATTGGAGAAAACATTTTCAATTGAGGTCAAGAGGTACTGGTTGGTTTGGAGTGGCCCATTTGGCACTTGGGCGCTAAAGTTGAAGCATTTCTGCTCATGAATTCCATAATGCCTCTGTTTGAATGATCTGTTCCAGCGTATAGGCTCACATCTACTTCATTCATGCTGTGAAAGACCTTCACAAAAAAATTATATTGTGAAGATATCTTCCAGAAGCTTTCATCCGTATATATTGATATATCCATGTATTCACTCGTTTAATTAATATTTACCACCTACTTTGTGCCAGGCACTGGGCTAGGCACTGGGAATACAGAAATGAATCAGACATTAATCTCTCCCTCAAGAAGTTTGCAATTTCGTTGTTTAGATAAATAGGTAAGTAAACACAGTGATATACTGTGGTTAAGGGCTGATACCACTATTATAGACAACAATAATTAAACTTGTGAAGCACTTACAATGTGCTAGACTCTGTATTAAACCCTTTATATGAACCATCTTATTTTGCCCTAGAGAATATTGTTTGAGATTCTGCCATTATCCTTATTACACGTGTACAGAGGCTTAGAGATGTTAAGTAAGTTGCCCGAGATCACACAGTAAGTCAGTGTCAAAGGCAGGATTAAACCCTGGCTGTCTAACTGCAGTCACTCTTCTTAACCACACCCTGTCTTCGGCTGCTGTCAGGTTGGTGTATGGCCATAGAAACCCAGAGAAGGCCAACAACAGCAACACTGGTAGTTTGTCATGTGCCAACAATGTGCCAGGTATTTTTTGCTTATTGTCTCATTTCTTTCAAGAATACATGAGGAAAACCTTGTTTCTCTATCTATAAAACCCATTTTATAGATGGAGAAAGTGAGGCTCACAGGTGTTAAAGTTTTGTTCATGTCTATCAGTAAGCGAATGCACTGGGATTCAAACTTTTAGGGTCAGATTGACCCCAAAGCCGACACTCCTTCTACTGTGCCTCACTGCTGACCAGAGGTTAGCTGTGAAGTATCTCCCAGGAAGACACCTCTGGATACACAATTCAGTAGACTTTGCCATTACCCACATGAACAAACCACACCACTTCAGCATTGTTTAAACAGCACCTTACTTGGGAAGGCCCTACCATGCTGAGTCCCCGGGTCAAAGGTGGTTACATGACTATCCAGCACTAAATGGCCTGGCTCTGCCAGCAGTTTGTCATCATGTCACAATAGTCCCAAAGTCAGAGGGGTGGCGTATTGGTGGCAGAGCTGATTTACATCATCATGGCCCGGCCTGGCACGACAATTACTTTGTGTCTTTTCTCTCCCGAGCAGACCAGCACATTAATCCAATACTAAAGTTAAATGTTTGCGTAAAGAAGAGAGCCCATAAAGACTTAAAAATTATTCCGTCAGATTTTCAAGGCACATTTTTATTTTAAATTGTATTTTTAAAAACCCCACTCAGGGAAATATTGTATTTCTTTTACAGACATTTAAATTCGTTTCTTGTGCCTCTGAATGCAGCACGAAGGACATTCACCTCTTTCTTTTTACCATATACAATAGTGTCTTTGACAGAACTTATTAACCCCAAACCAAAGCCCTGTGCTTGCTTGCCTTGCAGTGAAAAGGTTTCCAAAATCACAATTATTTCATAGGTCAGAACCAAACCAATCCCCCATCCCAAATTACTTGTATTTGGTGACTGGTCAATCTCTCTCTCTCTCTCTCTCTAAATCTCAGTGAAAGTTTTGGTAAAGTTGTGTAATCCTTGGATCTACCTACCTTTTCCATGTTTTTGTATGCCATCGGGGTTCCCGGGTTGGTGAAGGGTCAGTTCCCTTGGGTCTAGTCTCTATTCTCGTGTTGTGGCTTTATATTTGGAAAGTGGATAACTCAAAAGTAAGTTATTGCTTCACTGTTAGAGCTGGCAAGAAAAAAGAAAAGCTGTCGTGGAGCACAGAATCTGTCTGTGTTAGCCCTCTGTCACCAACCACTCAACCCAGCTTTTGGCTTCACCTAAATGATAAATGGTCCTATTGTTTGGGCTTTAGTATTAAAAAAAGAAAAAGAACTAAATCTAGACTGAGCAAGGACAGAGACCCATTTCATTGCACTGTACTTTAATATTCCTGAGACCCATGGCATTACGGGTGGCTCCTTTTCACAGCCGTCCCTCTCCAGGGCGGAACACTATGCTGTCTTTGTTTCATCTGATCTTTGAGCTGAATAAGAGATGGTCACTTATCCTCGGTACTCCCATATCCTGCTGGATTTCTCTTGCTAAAAGAGAAACTGACCACATGGGAAAAGGTAGAGGTTTCGGGCAGAGCATTTCAGCGTGTGTTTACAGGCAGGACTGACTTACTCAGCAAATCCTGCTCGGAGGAGCTTCAGCCAATGAAGAGGCTATATCCCGGCTTGCTTGGGGGCTTCTGAGTTTGAGCTGCATGCAGAAATGTAAGGCAGTGCTTCCTGGCGCTGATGGCAAAATGGGACCCATCTCCAGTTCCTCCTCGGGCTGCCCAGCTTTGCAGATCTGGGAGAGAACCTACATAAACATATTGGTGATGTAGCCAGCTTTAAAGGCCGAGAGAATCCTTATGGATTCGGGAGACTGGTTTTTTATGTAGATTTTTATTTTTTATTTGGAAGATGAAATGCTTCTCTCGTTACCTGCCTTACATCTTCAGACCTCCGAACACCATCCTCTCTTCCAGCTGCCACACGGAAGGTACAGACCAGAGAGGGAGAGTGTCTGGGTGGGTGGGAAAAGTGGGCTGGTGTCTGACTTCCCGCAGGTTCTGCTGATGCTGCTCTCTAGCTACTAGATGACTGTCGTTCCTGGCAAAAGCTCGTATCTGACAGACTTAGATCTGCTTTTAAAATCAGTCTGTCTCGTACAAGGAAAGGGAAGTATTTTCTGAAAAGCACGATAATGTTGCAAAGGTAATCTCAAAGCTGACACAGCTGATTAGGAAATAATTCAGAAATGTTTTTGCCAATTTCCCTCGTTTCATTTAACATGCAAACAAGTCATCGGAACTAGCGTCAAGAAAACAATTTTTCAGTAGGTGCTGCTACATGCATCTATCCGTTTTGTCACTGTCTGTTTAATAACTTGGTGCATGCCCAAGAAAGCAATTAGCAAAATAGAATTAGCTTAGTACATCGCTGTGGAGTATTGATTGTTGGATTGGTTCACTTGGAATCTGTACTTGGGTTACAGAGCAGTAAGAACACAGCTGACTTTCAGCACTTGCGAGAAATGTGGTTTGTGTGGGGGTCCTAAGTTAATGCTTTAAAGAGAGGGTGAGCTGAGCCGTGTACACATTTCCTGGTTCCTATTCCTTTTGGGGACCTCCTCTGTTGCCATCTAGCCTAGCACGATAAGCATACGTGTGTGTGCGCCTTGTAAACATTCTGGTAATTCCCCTTCAACTAAGCACTGCAGGAGTCAACATTTCTGTAGTTGGAAGCTGGTTGTGCACCTTCTATATGTGATTTGCCTGTTTCCTTAGATTTGACACATCCTAGAAAAAGAGCAATTTCAAGAAAAGCAACTGGCTGGACATGTTTCAGCCTTGAGGATTGTTCTATAAATGGTAGGACTGATTGAAGAGGGTTGAGGGTGGTGAGGTGCTCCGACTCTCCCTCAGGTCCAGCCACGCTGTCCTGGAACCGAGCTGGTGACCAGCCTGTTCTGAAAACCCACACTCACTTTTCATTCTCAGAGTAGGAGCATCTAAAATGAGAAGCACAAAAAAAAAAAGAAAAAAAAAAAAAAAAAAAAAAAAAAAAAAAAAAAAAGCGTATATGATACTATAAGATGGTTCTCAATTAGTACCCCCAGAAAAAGGGAACAGACTTTTGGGGTCACCCTTGAATTGAGACTGAGAATGGTGTATTCCATGGACTTTGATAACTCATAGATTTTATACAATTATATATTTCCCTTGAAAATTTATTAGTGGCTAAAGGAAATGACCCATCGAGAGATCTTTTCTTTCTCATGGAGAGAAACCCAACAAGTGTCTGTATGTATTGAGGGGAGGGGAAGGATGGAAGGGTGGCATGGACTAAAGTCTCCAGGAGAACTTTCCCAATAGCAATGGCCATACAGGAAGCTGCCCAGATGACTTTGGTATTTCTGATGGGTCCCTCCATCATCTCCTCCCAGTTGAGGCTTTGAGAATCTAAACACTTGGTCCATCCATTTCTCTTTTGCATAGTAATCAAACTAAATATCCTACATCACATAGACAAAAACAGCACTACGAGAACTTTTTAAACTGCTTTTTAAATCAAATTTAACTGATTTATTCCATCAAAATGGAAACCCCATTTTGCTCAGGTCAAAACAATTTCTGCTTCACCCATTATCACCAGGTTTAGGGGTGGGGGTGGGGAGACATGTATTTAAATTTGTTGTAAACCTAATACAGACAATGTGTCAGGAGAATAGCATCTGTCAAACATTAATATGATGGAGCAGGCCCTGAGGCGTAACAGAAAAGGCACGAGTTGGATACCAAGCAAACACTCCAAGTCACTTAACCGCTCTGTACCCAGTCTTACTGGTAACGTGGAAATAAAAAGACCTACTCCTATGGATGTTGAGAATTAAATGTGATAATTATATAAAGTTCTTCCTAAAGCTCAGCACGTAATAGGTGCTGTTTTTGAGCCCCATGCCCATGTGTTTTCTTAGATGTTTAAGTTTTCTTTATGACACTATCTTTAGCAATGGGTGGTTTCCTCAAACACATCACTGTGTCACCAAAAACTCGTTACGCTTATTTAAAATTGTCTGAGGAGAAAAACGTGTCAGAAAGAAGCTGAGTTTGTGTTTTGTGTGTTTGTGTGTTTATATGGTTGGCCATCATGTCTCCCTGCAGTCTATTCTGGAAAAATTATGGCTGTGAACTTCACCTTTCATTTAATTGAAAAAGTGGAGAATGAATAATTTGTGAATGTCTCTGTGAAAGTCAAATAGATACAAATGACCCAAACCATTTCCATAAGAGTAGTTCTAGCACAAATTTAAGAGCTTCAACCATTTGGGGGCTTCTTATGGGACAGAACCATCCTGCTTAGAAGACTTGGGTAGTCTCCCCAACTTTGTTTTGACATTACTTTCTCAATGCAGGAAGATCACAGGCTCTGGCACATGTCAACTGAGGGATGTTGGATACTTATTTAACCTCTCTGAGCCTCAATTTTCTCATTTGTAAAATATGGGTAATGATACTCCTTAGGATGGTTGCAAAGAAATACATTCAGGATGCCATATGCATGGTAATAATAAAAGGAATAATAATAATAATCAGCCTTTACTCATATTGTACTTACTGTATCCAAAGCGTTATCTAAATACATTATATATTGTAACACATTTGTATACAGGGTCAGTTAATAATGTGTGGCTCACAAATATTAGTTCTTTTTTCTTCCTCTCTCTCACTCTTAGCCCTCAAGCCTGTTTCTTCATCCATCGGATGGAGATTTGGTGGATTTCTCCATAAAGCAGTCAGAATGATTTTTAAAAATATGGTCACCCCACCCCCTCAAACAAACACACGCTCACATTTGAAACCTCTCAATGGTTTCCCATGGCCTTCAGGGCCCTGTGTGTTCTGACACTTGCCTGGCTTTCCCGCCTGACCTCAAACATACTCCACCTTGCCTGACCTCCAGACACACTGGCCTTCTTTGGTTCCTCAACATGTCCCCTCCAGCCATGGACTTTTGGGATGCTTGTTTCTCTCCTCTGCCCCGTTGCCTTCTTAACTCTGGCCTTCAACTCTCAGCACAAGCTAAGAAACCATCCCTGACCCTTAGCTGCTCGTAGCTCTTGAAGAACTGTTTCTTTGCTTCAGAGCACTTATCCTAGTTTGTCATTGTGAATAAATGCATGGGACTGTTTTGTTAATACCTGTCTCCCTGCTACATTGAAAGCTACGTGGTAGCAGGACCCACGTGAAATTTTACTCTCCGTTGTACCTCCAGCACTGGGAGGTAATAGGCACTCAATAAATTTTTGTTATTTTTGTTGAATGAAAGATGGCAAATACTGAGGCTGTTGTATGGATACATTTTAAAACCATATGTGAAAAACATTTTGAAAAATATTCACTCCTACAAGAATTCAAGTTGTTTTAATCATTATGAATTGGGGAGCTTTCTGTAGCCATATTCTAAGGGACCAGTTTTATTATAATGCTCTTTTTTCACTTGAAATAAGAGGACACAACCAGAAACAAGGGAGACCAAATAATGCTAATGCGTAATTAGCGTTTTGAGAAGACAATTGGACTGTCCTTTCCTCTTTGTGGACCTCATTTAGGGAGAACATAACTCCCTCCCCTTTGGTGGGGGAAGATTCATTCTCAAAAATGGTATCTAAATTGCAAGAACAAAATCCTAATCACAGCCAAAAAAATAAAATAAGATAAAATAAAATAAACCATTCAAGATAGGACAGAGGCGAAGCAAAAACCCACAGCAATGAGAGAGTCAGTGGAGAATAAGGAACCTTGCCTGATACTTTCCAGTGGACCTAATTTGGCAGCAGACACTGGAGGGCCTTTTTCGGTTATCTAAAAAATCAGTAGGGACACTTGCTTTTCCTAAGGGGACAAGGGTAATGTGCCTTGCTACGAGCTCCTTCCTTTCCCTAAATCATCTCTGTCTCACTTCCATGCTGTAAACCCCTGCTCCTCCTTGAGGACTCAGCTCAAGTCAAGTCTTTCTAGGAAGACTTCTTCAACAACTCCAAAAATGGAGTTGTTGTCATGAGTCACACAAGCCACAGCAACAGTGGGAAGAAGGAATGAGAAGCAGCAGCACCTTCAGCACACGAAGCCTGTGTGCTGAGGGCCGTGCCTGGACCACCTCGTGTGCTCCTGACAGCAGTCTCTCTCGCTAACCGCCATTATCTGCGCGTCATAGATGAGGAAACGGACTCGGACCGAACTTGCCCGAGCCACAGTTAGTGAAGCCCAAGACTCAGGGCCAAGCTATCTGAATCAGTGCTCTTCAACTTCACGTTGCACTGCACATTGCCTGCTCAGTGTCAGAGTGAGGACACCCTTCAGATTAGATGGAAACAGTCTGTTTGCTTGTGTGTCCCCTGGGTGGCCGGGAGCAACTTGGGCACAGGATTCGGTCCTATTTTTCTTCAGTCCTTGCATCCTGCTTTAGCACAGAGCTTGACTCAGAGTAGATGCTCACTCAAGAAATCCTTCTCAAATGAAGGACTGAATGGGAGAGTGAATGAACTAACTCACCCATATTCTATCAATTAATGCTCCTTCAAGAAGAGGAAACATCTTGAAGCAGAATATCTTCCAATGACACCCCAAAGCAGGCTTACTGGAAGTCCACACACACACACACACACACACAGGAAAAATGCATCTTTTTTCTAACTCTTTATTATATCATAAATAATAGTGCAATAATAAGTAAAACATATGGTGCTTACTATTTGCTAGGCACAATCCCGCTGTGTGTGTATATGAATGCAGGTATGGATGTGTGTGCATGTGTGTGTGTGTATTCCTCACAACGATCCAATGAGGTAGATACTGTTATTATCCTTGTTTTGTACATGAGAAAACCAAGTCACAGAGAAGTGAAGTAACTAGTCTAAGGTTACACAGCTGTGAAATACAAGGGCTAGGATTAGAAGCCATACAATCTGGTTCCAGGGTACATGCTAAGAATGGATTCATTGCTATATTTGGGTCCTTTTTCATATTTATGGAATTCTTATCTTTCATGGTTTTAGAATTCTCTTCTCAGTCCCTTCCACAGATTTAGAACCAGCCCACTCTCTGTAGCCCACATCGTATGCACCTCGCCCCTCAGCTTTCCGACTACTCGTTTTCTCATCCATCTCTTGCATCTTACAAACGCACACCTACAGTTAAAGTCTTTCCCAAAGCACATTCTGTTTCTCTGTAACATGCAAATAGTGATACTTACCTCAAGGGGTTATTGTAAATATTAACTGAGACAAAATCTTACATGGCTTGATATTGCTTTATGTCTGAAATATGCTTCTTAAATTTTATGTGCAGTGGCTCGAATGGTCTCCGCTGTGCTCTAAGGCCACGCTTCCACTCGGAGCTGGACCCCACGCCCTCCCCGCTGTTCAAGCGCATCACGCCCACACTCGTTCCCACTCTCTCAGCACCAGGTTTTTCCTCTCCACGGGATCATGTTCTGCAGCCCACAAACATGCTGTAAATCATCTCATCTTAAATCCCGATCCCACGGGCCTGTGTCTTCCTTCAGCTACGGCCCTGTTCCCCGCTCCCCTTTTCAGAAAAATGCCTTGACGGAGTCCTCTGCGCTCACTGTTGCCACCGCCTGTCCTCTGATTTGCTCTTTCCATCACTCCACCCAAATCGCTCTTGCGAGAGTCCCCAGTGACCACCAAGTGCCGGGTCCAGTCATTCTGTGCCAGGTCTCCTGTCTCAGCAGCGCGGACACAGATGACTGCTGCTTCCTGAAGGAGTGTCTCGTCCTGGCCTTGAGGCCACCCTTGCTCAGTGTTCCCTTCTCCCTCCCTGGCCAGCCCTTCTCAGACTCCCCTGCTGGTTCCGTACCATCCTCCTGAGCTGGAAATGTTGGAGCCCGGAGCTCAGCCCTCTCCTTAACCTGCATTTGCTCCTAGGTGACCTCACTCACTCCCGTGGTCTTAAACATCATCTATTTAATTTACAACTTCAGCTCCGACTTCTCACCTAAAATGCAGACTTGTACATCGAGCTGCCCACCCAACACTGTCGTTTGGATGCCTAGTCGAGATCTCAAAACAGAGCTCCTGATTCCCCTCCTAAAGAGACCATGTTTGTCCAGAGTTCTTCTCCACTCAGGAAGTAAGGCAAAACTCCGTTCTCGCTACTCAAGCCAAACACCTTGGCGTCATCTCAATTTCCCTCCTTCCCTCATATCCTTCTTCCGACTCTGTGGTAAATCCTGTAGGCTTAACCTCCTAAAAATATCCAGAATCCAATCACATCTTATCACATCGTCACTCAAATGTTTCTTCATCGGAGCATCCTTTCCTGGTCTTCCCATCTAAAATCTCACACACACATACTCACTCCCTCTGTCTCAAGATCCCCCCCCGCCCCCAGTTACTTTTATTATTTTTCCTTCATAGCACTTACATTAATATTTACCTGACCTGTGATAAATCCGTTTACTTATTTGTTGCCCTCCTTTCCCACTGTAGCATCAAAGCCACACAAGAGCAGAGGCTTTCTCTGTCTTGTCCATTCCCGTGTTTCTGGTAGCCAGAACAGTTTCTAGTGCTTGGTGAGCATGTAGTAAGTATTTGTGGATTGAATGAATGGATGTGTGAATGAATGATTATAGGAAGTCTTAGTAATAAAGTGGGAAAAATGGGCTCTGAAACCAGACAAACCAGAGTTCCAATCTCAGCACTCATAATTACCTGTTGGATGACCTTCCGTCACTCAACTGGTCTATTTCCTTCTCTAATAGTAATAACGTAGCATTGTGTCTGTGAATAGTCAGTGAATGGGACATCCTATTCTTTCTTTTGTATCCTCCATTGCACTTGCCATGGTGACAGTCACAAATAAGCATTAGCAGTCCCATGTTGATGGGATTTGTTTTGCCTACCCACATAGCTAGCATTGACTGTGGGCTCATTATGTGTCAGGCCCTGTGCTAAGCATGGAACAATCACTGCCTCACATAGATCTCACAAAAATGTCCCAAGACAAGGACTATTCATTTTCCTCATTGTACATATAGGGAAACAAGGCAGAGAATGGTTTAGTAACTTATCCAGAACCACGCAGGTAAAATGTGGTAGGTAGATCAGGGTTTGTACCCAGACTGACTCCAGAGTTCAGGCTCTCACCTACCCCACAGTACTGCCTGCAGCATTTCAGGCATTGTTCTCAGCATGCTGGCCATTAAAAGGTGAAAAAGACTCATCTCTGTTTTAAGAAGCTACAGTCCAGCAGGAGAGAGAAAGGCGTATGCACACAACTCTTAACAGCAGGTTTCAACCCTGGCTATGTATGAGAATGACCTGAGGGAAAGACACATGACTGCATCCACCACAGCCCATTGAATCACATTCCCTAGAAGTGGGTCCCAGGAATCCTGGTTTTGAAGCTTCCCCAGGTGAATCTGATGTGCAGCCAGAGGTGGGAACTTAACAAGAGTCAGGGGAGAGGAATGTGCTAAAAGCTCAGGGGAAGGGTTCTGGGAGAAAAAGATTGATCACCTGGATCCCTCTGAAATGACCGAGTAAATCCTGCAGCTGAAAAAAGGTTGCTATTGGTCAAGGCCTCTGATGCCTGCAAGAAAAGTGGCTGTCCTGAGAAGAATCAAGGTCATTGTCATCCACTTAGGCATTCAATGGAACTCTGCTGAGCATTTGTTTGCTTCTAGGTAGCTGTGAATTTGCTTCAAGAACCTATATTCAGGTATTGGCTAAACCATGTACCTAATATACAGAAAGTCATTCAATTTCTTGGGCTTTAATTTTGCCATCTGTGAAAAGGGGGAAAGTTATGCATATATCAAAGAGTTGCTTTGGTGGGTAAATGTGATCATTCATACCAGGTATATAGCATGGTACCCAGTGCAAATTAAGTAAAAGTTAGCTGTTGTTATTAATACCCTGCATTTTATTAGAGGCCTCAGAAATCAGCTCTTGGCCTGTATACTTTGATACAATATGGTGATGGGAAGAACCCTGGATCTGCAGTCCAGAGACACCTAGATTCTAGCCCTCATCTGACATTGATGTCCCTTGGGGAACTGGTTAATCCTGCGTGCCTCAGAGTCAAATGGGAATATAATAAAACCTGGTGATGCTGGCGCCAGATTAAGTGATATGTGCTTTGTGAAGTATGCCCCCCTCCTGAATCTTCCCATATTAAATCAGAAGTTGGGAGTGGTAACCCACATTCAGGAACTCCTAATAAGATCCATAAGGAACTCAGCAGCTGATAAGAAATAGGGAGGACAGGAATTAATGTTTAATGAAAACCAAGTGGGTACCAGGCACTTTCCATGTGTTAACACATGGAGATAATTATAACACCATGCTACATGGTATTAGTCACACTTCACAGGTGAAAAAATGGAGGAAGGACTGGTGAGACGAAATATTTAGTGGAAAATGCCTTTGGTTTTGGAATCGGATAAATGAGAGCTCCAATTATAACTTAAAGTTATTTATCCTCTGGATATCTGGGTTTTTTTTTTCAACTTTAAAATGGAAGTAATGTGCTTCCTTTTCATGTTTATTGTAAGTATTAGAGACATTGAATGGAATGTGTCTGGGAGCCACCGAGTAGAGGGTTCCTGTACTTTCCCTGACAGTATCTTTGTCCAGGACTTACCAGTGGTGGCACCAAGCTTGTCCCATTGCAAATCCTGGGTTCCTCCCACTTCACTGTGTTCCCATCAAGAAAAGCTCCTGTTTTTATTCTTTTGATTCCTTCAACCTACAATCACCTTTACTCGTGTTTGCCTGTAACATACACTGGTCAATGCTGTTTTGATTTGTGTTTCGGGATCCATTTTTCGTCTTTGGTACTTGTGCCCCAAGGCAATTGCTTCATTTTGACTCAATTTTATAAATCTAATAGAAAAATCACCAGCAGTGAAATCATTGCCATCGCTAGAGAGACTGGCCCATTAGTTTTCTGAGTCATGGTTTCTTCGCTGGCAGATTGAGCTGGGAGAAAAGATGGGCTGAAAGGGCCAAGGCCTTTATCTTCACAAGTGTCTGCAAAAGCATAGTGAGCAGGAAAAGCAAACAGGAGGCAAATAAATGAATGACTTCAAAGATGCATATGAAATCCTGCTCCAGATCTTATTGTTGATACATGGAATGACACTTTTCGGGAAATTTTCGGAGCAAATTCAGTAGTCAGTGAACCTGCTTGCAAGAGAAGTTATTCATTTATTTATTCATTTATTCAAAAAATACACACAGACGTAAAGAACATCTCTATTATGTGTCAGAGATCAGCTGGGTGATGGGTTCACAGGTGGTAAAAATAGATGTGGTTCCTGCGGGTATGGAAGACAAATTAATCAAACAGATGACTGTGCACTGTGACAAAGGCTGCCATGGAGAGGATATGGCATTGGAACAGGTCTAGTGGAGTTTTGTAATGCACAGGAAGGTCAGGATGGCTTCCCTAAGGAAGTGTCTCCTGAGCTGAGATCTGAAGGATGAGTAGAACTTAGCAGAATGAGAAAGAGGATTTTTCAGGTGAAGGAAAGTATGTTTGCAAGGTCCAGTTGCCAGCAGGCCACAGTGAATGCAGATCCTGGAGAAAAGCCGGTGCGGCTGGGGCGCAGGTACCAAGAAGGCACACAGTGGAAAATAAGGCCATAGAGAAACATAACCCCGCATAACTCTGCGATGTGAATTACGAAGTTTCGTCTTAAGCCAAAGAGCAGCTTGAAATTATTGAAGGGTATGAATTTTGGAAAACATTGATCATATTTTTCATACCATATTGTGGTTTGAGAAGATTTTTCTGACAGCTGTTAGAATAGATTAGGGGAGCTAAGAGCGGATGGACACACAGTCATGTGTCGCTTAATGACAGGGATATGTTCTGAGAAATGCGACATTAGCTGATCTCGACATTGTGGGAACATCATAGAGTATACTCACACAAACCTGGATGGTACGGTCTACTGTACACTTAAGCTAATATGGTATGGCCTGTTGCTCCTGGGCTGCAAACCAGTACAGCATGTTACTGTCCTGAATACTGTAGGCAGTTGTAGCACAATGGTACATATTTGTGTATCTAAACATAGAAAAGGTATAGTAAAAATATGGCATGACAATCTTATGGGACCACTATCATATATGCTGTCCATCATTGACCAAAACGTCATTATGTGGTGCATGACTTTTTTTTATTTTGTTTTGTTTTGTTTTGTTTTTGAGATGGGGTCTCATTCTGTTACCAAGGCTGGAGTGCAGTGGTGTGATCATAGCTCACTGCAGCCTAGAACTCCTGGGCTCAAGTGATCCCCCTGCCTCAGCCTCCCAAGTAGCTGGGACTATAGGTGAGTGCCACCATGCCCAGCTAATTTTTTGTCTTTATTGTAGAGATGTGGTCTTGCTGTGTTGTCCAGGCTGATCTTGAACTCCTAGCCTCAAGTGATTCTCCCACCTTAGCCTCCCAAAATGCTGGGATTATAGGTGTGAGCCACTGCACCTAGCCATATGACTGTATTTTAGGGTAAGGGACACACAAATAGAAATATGTGGTCTCTAAAAACAGTCCTTACTGTTGCATTACAGCAGACTTGTAGATGGCTCTATGTATGCCCCAAACTCCTAAATATCTGTTTGCGATTGTATCTGAATAGATCAGCATTATGAACATGGAAACCTGTCCATTGTCTTTACATACAGACAAAAAAATTTTATTCTTAATGAACAATGGCAGGAACACACTATGGTCTGTTTGGAAGAGGCAGGAAACATTCCAGGCATAGGAGCGAGTTTGCTCTTCCAGACACGGCACTTGCAAAGCGTAATATTTAGAAGAAAAAGAAAGGCTGTCTTAGGACAGAACCACTAAGAATGTTTTCATGTCATGTTTATTCAGCAAGATATAGCTGCTGCGTCAAAGCCTCTAGATAGAATTATACGTATGCACAGCTATGTCTATTCGTATATAAACGGCACGGTGGCCCTCTCAAAGGAAGGTGGACCAAAAGGCAGCTTTATAAGTGAAGGTTAGGAAGCCATGTCTACCTTAATTGATAATCCCCCTTTTCATGGTCCTATAACCCAGATGACAGGATAGGTAAGCACATGGGTGGGAACCCCAGCTGTAAAATCCCACAGGACCTAAGCAGGTAGCATGAACCAAAAAAGGCATGATATCGGCTATCGTCAATGTGTGAGCTTAAGCCCTGCCTAGAGGAACACAATTCGGTTTAAAAAGGACACCGAGCAAGAACAGCAAAGCCAGCCAGGCCCGTGAGCCACCTTTTTCTATTCTACCGGAAAGAATCAAAGAATTTGTGTTTGAGAAAAGACTTCTGTCATCATCTATGCCAGCTCTTCACAGGGTCCCTGAACCCCCTTGTGGCATTCCTGACAAGACGGCAATGGAGAGCTCCCTCCCTCCCAAACCAGGCCATTCCACCCCCAGACAATGCCAACTATACCTAGGTCTTTAAATTAAGCTGAAATCTGTTTCTTAGAACTACCAAATAAGAAACGTGAGGCCTTTTCCACAGGAAAAGAATACAAGAGAATGAGGAGGGTTTTCATGCCTTGTACAGCCTAAAGATTTCAAGGTCCTTCCAATAGCCTATGACTGCACCTACAGTCAAGGTGATAACAAGGAACATTTAGCTGCCACGACCTAAGTGTTTTTAATACATTAGCTCATTTAGTGCTAATAATAGTTGAGTGAAGAGAAAATGTTTATTATCCCCATTTTACAGATGTGGACACTGAGGCCCAGAAAGGTAGCTAACTTGCCCAAAGTCCCATAGTTGGCAAGTAGCAGGAGTGGGATTTGAACCCAGGTAGGCTGGCTCTGTTCTCCCACCTCTGACGTGAAGGGAAAGCACAGGCTTTGCTGTCACAGTCTTGCATTTGGATCCAAGCTCCAAAACTCCCCCTGGAGCCTCTGTTTCTTTATCTGTAAGATGATGGTTATAAACCTTACCTCAGTATGGTTGTGAGATTATGTAAAATAATATCTGTAAAGCAGCAGCACATTGACTTGCATACACTGGGTGCTCAATAAAGGCTGATTAAATAAATAAATGTGCGAATAGATAAATGAAGACCTGTCCCTACCCTCCTGTATTGGTTTGCTAGGGCTGCCATAACAAAATCCCAGAGTCTGGGGGGCTTAAACAATAGAAATTTGTTTTCGTACAGTTTTGGAGGCCGGAAGTCAAAGATCAAATGCCGACAGGGTTGGTTTCTCCCAGGGCCTCACTCGCTGACGTGCAGCCGCTGCCTTCTCACTGTGTCCTCCTGTGGTCTTTCTCTGCGAGTGCACGTTTCTGATGAATCTTCCTCTTCCTGTAAGGACACCAGTCCTGTTGGTCCTGGTAGAGCCCCACCCTAATAACCTCATTGAACTAATTACCTCCTTAAAGCCCCTGTCTTCAAATACAGCCACCTTGGGGATTAGGGCTCCAACCTATGACTTGCATGGGGACGCAATTTTGCCCATAGCACCTCCTAGCAAAGCTTCTTTACTCTTTGCTCCAATTGTCAAGCCAAAGGCCTATCTTAGGTGGCCCTCAGGAGGTCAGCCAGGAACAGGGAGTCACAGCATAAGCAAAGGACAGTAGATTGGAATAAGCATAGGGGGATAATATAATATGACCACAAATCATTGCTCCACTTCCACCGATCCAGGCTATATAGTATATTTTGCAATGTAGAAATAAAGCAAACAAGCTACAAGATAGTAGGTAGTCAGATTGTGTAAACGTCTCTGTTCAAACCAGAGCCCTGCCAATGGCTTTTCATTTTACTCTGAAAAATCCGAGTCCTTCCATGGCCTGTAAGACCCTGAGTGATTCGCATCCCCCCTGACTCTCCTATTCCAGCCCCCTGGCCTTCTTGCAGTTCCTAAAACATGCCAGGTGTGTTCCCCTTCCAGGGCCTTTGTACTCCTTGCTCCCTCTGTCTGGAATGTGCTTTCTTCCGCCACAGGGTTCTTCCTCTCCCATCTTTTATGTCTTTGCACAAGGTCATCCTTCCTGCCTACCCTGTCACCTCCCTGTCACTCCCCTGTCATCCTACTTTTGAGATTACTGCTTGACGTGGCACACAGTTATCATTTGTTTCCCTTTGCTAGACCGTAAGCTCCACGAGAGCAGATACTTTGTGCTTTTGCTCATCATTGCCTCTGCATATAGGAAGTGGGTGATATTAATAAATCTTTGCTAAATAAATGAATTAACAATCATCATGGTTAGTAGCAGCAGGAGGCAAGTGGAGTTATCACTCCACCTAAAGTTTTTTGTCTCCCTTCTTGTAGGACAGTAGTTTCCAAAGGTTAGCTAGCAGACGTAAAAGAATTACCTACAGTGCTTTGTTTAACATGTGGATTTGAGGACTCACACATGCCCCAGAATTCTGAATCATTAGATCCTGATCAAAGCCCAAGAATTTCTATTTTCAAGAAGTACCCCAGTACCTTTTAAGGAGGGAACCCGAAGTGCGATACTTCAAGAAACATTGTCCTAGGATGACAAAGTGAAAAAGAAAAGAGTGACACCCCTGAAGTGTGCATGGTTTCTTTCCTCCCTCCGTGTCTACTCCAGGGTGCAGAAACTCTAGGCTTAGCTTCAGGGAGCTGTGATGGTGGAGAGGAGGGGGTCAGTTGTGCTGCTCAGAATGCCCTGATCTCTCAGTCTCAGCTGGAGCGCGCACGGCTGCAGACCTGCTAAAGAAAGGGCCTCAGAGGTAAACTCAGAGCAAAAGGACAACATGCATTTCTTCCCTGGCCTGTGTGCACAAGGCAGTTTTCTGAATGGCTGCTGCAGCCTGTGAGTGGTGGAGGGCACGCCCTGGGCCTTGGCAATTCTCATCGAACCGAACAGCCGGAGTTGGAAGAGACATTGAAGCTCTTTTTTAGACCCCACTCATCATCTTGCAGAGTGATTAAGGGAACTTCGCAAAACCACACAGCTCATTAGTGTAAACAGCTGGAACTGAAACCCCGTCTGTGGACTTCACTGTGGTGTTCTGGCCTCTGTGCTTCAGTGGAAAGTGGCTTGACTGTTCCTAGCCATCCTGTGAACACCTTGACGCTCACATCACTGCCTCGGCTGCGCCCTCCACCCCCGTCCAACCTGGCCATGGAAAAAATCATCTTCCGTGAAACTGGTCCCTGGTGCCAAAAAGTTTGAAGATGGCTGCCTTAGAACGATTTGCTGACCTGAGTGGTAACCCTATGTAGAGGGGGGAAAAAACCCTCAAGGAGACACTGTAAAGTGTCGACTTCCCTTCGTTCGGCGGGTGTGTGTCTTGCTAAGCCCTCAGGAGAGAACTAGCTTCAAGGTACTTTTAAATGGCTGAACAAGGAGTGTGTAATGGCACTATTATTTTACGGTTTTTGAAAGGAAGCTCATCTTTCCTTGGAATTGGCTCTATTTATACACAGAATCAGCTGAAAAGACTCTTATCTGTTATTAAGCCTTCAAGAATGTTCTCTTAAGTGCTACCTTCCTCACATTGGGTGTCTAACAAGGTAATTCGGGGCCAGGGTGTGTATTACACGTTTCCCCACATTGTGCCTCTGAAACATCTCTAAGTAAGGGGCCAACCCTGACTATTTAGAGCTCAGGGCTGGGGATATGGGACAGATAGTATCTGAACTGGTTTCTCCTACAATTTCTTCTACTCCAATCTCAAACATGACGTTGTGCCAACTCACATTTTTCCGTGTCCAATTGACCCAGGCTAAGCTTGCTATATCTGCTGGGAACAACGTCCTCCAAATTTATTTCATTTGCAGTCGTTTCTAGTCTTCTGTTGGGAAATTGTATTTTTGGCTCTGATTCAGATAAATTCAAGCTGAGATGATAAATGAAAATGATTGTATAGGTGAAGCAGTGGCCAAGGCTTTAGTTACGATTCTCTATTGATCCTCGGATATGCTCTAGGCAACACAAAATTATTTATTTGATACAGCATTATCAGGTCATAGCGCAGACCTCAGTGAATTGATTAAAGTTTGAGGTGCCCGGTGATACCCAACATTCATTTAAAGAACCACTTGCTCATATGCCTTTGCCCAAATAAAAGAAAATAGAAATTAAAGAAAAAAGAACGAGGCCGGGCGTGGTGGCTCACGCCTGTAATCCTAGCACTCTGGGAGGCCGAGGCGGGTGGATTGTTTGAGCTCAGGAGTTCGAGACCAGGCTGAGCAAGAGTGAGACCCCATCTCTACCAAAAATAGAAGGAAATTAATTGGACAGCTAAAAATATATAGGAAAAAATTAGCCGGGCATGGTGGCACATGCCTGTAGTCCCACTTACTTGGGAGGCTGAGGCAGGAGGATTGCTTGAGTCCAGGAGTTTGAGGTTGCTGTGAGCTAGGCTGATGCCATGGCACTGTAGCCCAGGCAACAGAGTGAGATTCTGTCTCAAAAAAAAAAAAGAACCACTTGCCCAGCAAGACCTGGTTTTACAACATGGAAGAAGAAAGGCATCTTCCATTGCATACATTTCAGGCTCTGAAAGCTTGCAACTTCACAGGGGAAATGAATGAAATAAGGTATATAAAAGCCCAACAGTGCCTGGGACTTAGCAGGGACTCCATAAATGTTTGTTGCATTCTGCTCTCCCACCTGCCTTTGTCTGGAGACAGAATTTAATGTTGGCCCATTTGTTAAATATTACTTGAGCACCTACTATGTGCCATGCATGCTTCTAGGCACCGAGTATACAGTGTTATAAAAGACAGGTGGATCCCTGCTCTCACAGACCTTGCATTCTGGTCGAGGGAAACAGTTGATACATCACGACAAGCACTAGATCCAAATTAAGGTGGGAACTACAATAAGACAGGACATGAACAAGGAGGTTCAGCTAAAATTGAAATGATGATGTCCTTGCACATACTTAACTGCAGAAATTCCCTCCAAACGTACCCTTCTGCAAATAAGCTTTATAGCTGGTCTCCTTGGTAGCCCTCCGAGCAGTCACCATTCATTGGGCAAGTGTTCCTCAGGCCCCAGTTGCTGATCTCTCCTTTCCCACCTTGTGCTCTAATTCTGCACAGAATGGTGGGCAGACGCATGATCCTTTGCAGAAGTAAAGGCCCTGCGACCTGAGTCTGCAGACTCCAGGGACAGCATCAGTTCATTCAAATGTCTTCGAAGCCTCTGTGATGTACCAGGCAGAGGTCAGGCTCTGGGGACACTTAAATGAACAAGGCAGCCACTGCCCCTGACCTCATGGCACTTGCATACTAGTGGGGGAAACGGCCACAGGAAATAATAAATAGTGACAAGGACTGGGAAGAAAATAAAAATAGGATAAACACAATAGAGGGATGACAGGGCGGCCAGGGAAGGCCATCTGAAGAGGCACAGCTGAGCTGAGGCTTGACTGCTGGGAAAGAGCTGCCATGCTAAGAACCCAGGGACTGGCACTCCAGGCAGGGGGCCCTGCGAGCGCAAAGGCCTGGAGGCTGCAGCAACGTGATGTAGCGGGCAAGGGTAGAGAGCTCTGCGCGCCATACCGTATTTTTGTGGAAGGGTTTGCAGCTTTGTTTAAAATTTTTTTAAACCCTCTCAAATATTTAAGCCCCTGTTCTTCATTTTACATTTTAAAGAAGCAGTATATCTTAGTAGTTTAAAACACTTGGATTCTGAATACAGGGCACTTAATTCCGTAAGGCAACAATCTGGCCCTAGAGTCAGACTACCTGGATCTGATCCTAGATTTTCTACCTAGTAGCTGAGTGACGTTCAGCAATTTGCTGAATCTTAACTGTGCCTCATTTGCCATGAAAGGGGGACAGGAATAGTCTTATTTCATGGGACTCTTCTGGTGATAAATTAAGATAGCGAACATAATGTGCTTGCCAGCACGTGGTAAGTACGCAAAGCTTGTTGGCTGTTAAAATCCGCTCAGCATTTCCTCTAGAAGTTATCTTGGTCGTTGTTGCCCTCCCCCTTTTATCCCACCCGGCACTCACTGAACAGATTTCTAAACAATAAAGTAGAAAGTAGTACCCTAAAAGCTTTATGATTTGGGTGCCACTGGAATCCTTGAAAAATTTTCGATGTAATTTAATAGAGGCAGGCCTCATAAAATCCTCATTAAATTGGGTCTAGGCCCTGGAGAATGCTTTCCCCAGGGGAGATAATTTGGGCTGTACTATCTACTGTTCCTCCATCCTGCTCTTTCTCCTTTCCCTGCCTTTTCCTAGCATTTATTACCACCAGTCATATTGTGTATTTGTCTATTTTTCTGCTTAACCTATAAGAATGTAAGCTCTATGGGAACAAGGACCTAGCTTGTTCAATAAACCATCCCTAATTCCGTCTGAGAGTGTTCAAATAATAGAGCTCAAGAAATACTTGTTGACTGAATTATGTCTCTACACACCCCTAAAAATATACCAGGGAGTAGGTTTGTTAGTGGGTCAAAGAACCTCGGGTCTAAAAATATCCCGTTGCACAATCCGAGTTGCCAGCTTCTCAGTGACCCAGGAGAGCAATGACTCTCTGACAGGACCTGATCCAATAAATACTAAGTATTACATTCATTTATTATTCCCTCAACAAATGTTTATTAGGTCTTGACT
>RJWJ010004723.1:60933-73305 GCA_004363605.1 Indri indri | reverse complement strand
ACAACTGTAGTCCCACCTACTTGAGAAGCTGAGACAGGAAGATCGCTTGAGCCCAGGAGTTTGAGGTTGCAGTGAGCTATGATGTTGCCACTGTACTCTAACCTGGACAACACAGTGAGACCCTGTCTCAAAAAAACCACAAAACAACAACCAACCTGCGATTTAACTTGGCTTAGAGATAAACATAGGCTTCAAATTACGTTTCTTCCTGTTCTCTTGAAGACTCTAGGTTTCTTCATAGTTTGTATTTTCTTGAGCAAGTACGTCATTGGTAATGGAGAGAATTCATTCGCAGTGTGCAAATCCTTTGTTGTTGATAGAATCTTTGGTTGCTTTGATGTTAGTATGTTCAATTAGAGAATTGGGAAAAGATAACAACATTGAGTTTTAAATGTAATTCTGTCTGCAGATGGTTTTATGAATTTGTTTTTTAAATATAATTACAAATATACAATTACTGTTTCTTTCCTGTATTTACCTGTGAATTAGATTATGATTTAGGATTATTAGAAAAGGTGAAAAGAAAACATGTTTGACAATAGCATTTTAGTTGATTTTTGGTGTCCAGATGTCCTTACCATATCAGAAAGCTAAAATATAGTCTCAGTTTCTCTTAGTTTTAAAAATAAGCATAACATTTCTTCGCACTCATAACTTTGTTCTTACTCACTATGTGGTGAACATTAGCTGGTGTTGGCAAAACTGATGGCCAGTGTTTTCTCTTGCTTCCATTTGCTCTGGTCCAGAGGATTCATTGCCGGGACCATTCTCATTTATTCCTATGTCTTCACTGTTCTGTTTCATTATTTGTATTTTTAAAAATACTTCCGTTTAATTTTTTTTTAATCTCATGGAAGGTTATAATTCAAATAGTTTTTTTTGCCTGAGACCTAATTTTTTGGTGTCTTTTGATACTATGCTATTCTTAATGTTTTTGTGCCCTTTAAAACTATATAAGCAGGGTGGGCATGATGTCTTATACCTATAGTCCTAGCACTCTGGGAGGCTGAGGTGGGAGGATCCTTTGAGGCCAGGAGTTTGAGACCAACTGGGTCAAGAAAGTGAGACCTCATCTCTACCATAAACAAAACAAAAAAAGAAAAACCCAACTATATAAACAGTTATAATTAGCTGATATTTTTTAGTATTAATTCTGTGCGAAAACATCTTCAGGGATTCAATAGGATTTTAAATCATAGTTATATTCTTTACAATAAGCCAAACTTTTATGGTCATGCCTGTTATCAAGCTATCTAATATACTATCTCCACAGAGTATAGGATTGTATTATTTAATATCCTCATTTTACAGATGAGGACATTGAGGACTTGCTTACGATTATATGGGTATGACGTGAAAGAGCTGAGTTTTTAAACAGAAAGAACAGAAAGCCCTCGTTCCTTCCATTCTACCCCCACTGTCTTCTAGATTTCTGAAGATGGCAGAGGAATACCGACGTTTTAATACTCTTAGCTTTGTTATATATAGTGCCACATAAGATGCTATGTTGGAATGCCATAGAAAATTTCCTCTTCACAGGATGTTTATATATTTTTAGTGTGCAATGTTTGAATAATAATTTTTTACCTGATTTATTCATTGATTAAAAAACTTTTTTTTTTTTTTTTTTTTTTTTTGCCTCATTTAACCTACAAGCTTTATGGTCCATCCTGGATCTGTAGAATTTTGGGTGATTCTGGGAATTGCTTCAGGGTCAACAAACCATGTGATCTGTGGGCTATATCTGCTCTGTTCCCTTTTTAGTTTTACTTTTCTTTGTGAATAAAGTTTTATTTGAAACAGTAATGTCCATTCATTTATGTATTGTCTGTGGCTGCTTTGCTCTATAATAGCAGAGTTGAGTAATTGTGACAGAAACTAAATGGCCTGCAAAACCAAAATACTTAATTTCTGGGTGTAGTTTGCCATCCCCTAGACCACTACATGTCAGTGGTTGAAAGTAAGGCGGAGTATTTGTAGTGTTCATGTAGTCTCAGTCCGTGCTTTATTATCATAATTTGGGTGGTGGGCAGGGAAAGGAGTAGTTTTTTATACTGAAGTAGATAGATATTAATAGATAGAGGAACTTAAAAAAAGATAGTCTCCTTTCTTTCATGACCCCTGGATACCTTTGTTTGTGTGTGACCCTGGTTGTATCCTGAATGGATCAGGCAGATAACACAGCTTGTGTTCGATGGTTTTTATGTCGTTTTAAATGTGATGAAAAAGTAAACTGAAGGCAGTTTGGCAAACAAACATCAGATGAGAGTTTGGCATTCTCTAGAATTAAAAATATGTCATTTAAAAAAAATCATATGCAAACCTTATTTTCGCCTTTTTTGTGATTGAGATAGAGTCTTATTTTGTCACCCAGGCTAGAGTACAGTGGAGTGATGTCATCATAGCTCACTGCAACCTCAAACTCCCAGGCTTGAGTGATCCTCCTGCCTCAGCCTCCCAAGTAGCTGGAACTACAGGCGTGCACCACCATGCCTGGCTAATTTTTTCTACTTTTAGTAGAGATGGGGTCTTGCTCTTTCTCCAGCTGGTCTTGAATTCCTGACCTCAAGTGAGCCTCCCACCTCCCTCCTAGAGTGTTAGGATTACAGGCATGTGCCACCAGGCTTGTCTTCTAAACCTGATTTTTTAAAAGAGTATTTCTGACAACTAGTTTAATCGGAACATGGCAGTTAAATGAACAATTTGTTTAAATTTACTGAAGGCAAAGCATTTGCTGATATTGTCAACTTCTAAGATAACAAGTCAAAGCAACCCATTTTTAAGCTTTTTTCTGTGTGAAAATTTGCAAGGAAATAGTTTTAGGAAAGACAAAAGAGTGATACTTTGAATTCTTAAGTAGTAGATAAATAGAAATGCAGCATTTCAAAATTCTGGACCTAACACCTAATTTAAATATTTTTTTTCTTTGTGTGCAAAGCACTTCAGAATAATTTTCATTTTAGTAATTATTTGCTGACATATTCATTTTTTTAAAAGTTAAGAGGCCTGTTCTATTACAATGTAAAAATTAAAGTTTTGACATGTGTTTGAGGGACTCTGCTTTAGTAACAGGGTGTTCATTGTCACTCTGTGAGGTTACATTAGGATGACTGCTGCGTTTTGGGGACACTGGAAATCTGTTGTAATTTAAAAGATTTATCAACAATGAAATTTTTTGATTATATTAACTTACAAAAGACATAATAAAGCTGGACTCTGTAGTCTTAGTAGCTCCCAGGAGAGCAGAATGCGAATGGGCAGTTTGTGTCTTAAGTACACAACTAAGGGGAGAAGCGGGCACTGAAAGCCAGGCCATGCTCTGTTGGCCAAGTTGTTTCCCTGGTATGGGACTGTGACTTCTCTGGAGGAAGGAGCTTTTTAAAATTTATTTATGTTATTTAGCAAATAATTACATCTGAATCCTATGCCAGGCACTGTTTAACGCTTTATAAATGTTAAGTTATTTAACTCTCCTAACTTAATTTACAGATGAAAAAAATCAAGGCACTGAATGGTTGAGTAACTTGTGTTAGATCCTCTAGCTACTGAACATCAGAGCCAGGTGGTCAAACCAAAGATGTGTGGCTCCACAGTTTAAGGCTCTTACCCCTGTACTGTGTGGCTTCCCTTTTCTAATGTGTCCTGCTAGAGTCTAATTTGAACAAAGGCACCACAGAGGCTAGTGCTGGTCCTGGTAGCATGCTTGAATGTTGAGTTAAAAGGGGACAGGGCACACATACCGCCAACCTCATATCATGTGCCTGGGTGCCCACTAGGTAACTTCCTTGGGGAGTCATATATCCAGCTTTTGTTTGAACATTGCCATTGATTTGTGTGGTGGTTTTCCATTATATTGAGAAGAAAAAAAATACTTTTCTGTAACTGCTGCCTGCTACTTAAAATTTTATCACACATAACGGAGGCTTATTTGGTGTTTCTGTGTCTCTTTATGTAAATGTAAATATCAGCATTGCTCCTCCTTTGTCTCCTTTTGTGCACTGTTTTGGGTAACTCCTCTGTTTTGTAGTCTTCCTTGGTCTTTCTCTGTTTATGGTGTCTTTATTATTACTGTCCTTCCTTTCTAGTTCATGTTTGGGGAAATGGATTGAGTTTATCTTTTGCTTCTCATCACTAACCTCAAAATCAGATTAATAAAACGTTTAATTCTTGATATAATATGCTTTCCCCTCTAGTTCCGAGCACCCCTTACTTTACAATCTGGTATTTGAAAGAAGTGCTCCTCGCCTTCCCCCAAAAGGTTAATAATTAGGATCTGACTGACAAAATTTCCCATCTTGCCCTTTCTTTCACATAGGCTAGTGGTTTTCAACTCTCATTGAAGTCACCTGGGAGAGCATTTAAATGCAAGTGATGTGTAGGTCTCACCCTAGACCAATTAAATCTAAGTGAGGGACCCACTGTGTCTTCGTTAGGTTCGAATCTGGAAAGGTACTTCCGTAGGACAGAGCTAATCAAAGACCTGTTCTCATTTCTCATTTCTACTGGAAACATACGATTCAGCTGAATGATTTTTGTCGTGTAGCCAATTAGCTATTCAGATTCCTGGTTTCTTGAATCAAATATTCAACTGGTAGAAAGAGAAATCCAGTAAGATCTAGGAATTACGTCAGTTTTCTCTCCTAACTTAAGTGCCAGTGTATCTGCCTGTGAGGTCTTGGGCAACGAAGTTTGTTTTGTTCCATCCCATTATTTCTTAGATCCTTGCGCGTCCCCCCTGCCCTCTGCCACCCTTCTGCTTCTGTCCTTCACCCGTGCTACTTTAACAAAAATCAGGCCGGGGTGTTGAGCAGCTGTCAGCTTTGTGTTAACGAGAAAACAGTGTCAGATCTGTCTAAGTTGTACCATTAATTCAGTAACTTTTTTTTTTGTGTGTGAAAAAAGAAATTAGTTATATTTACACACCAGTGGTCTCACATTTTTAAAAAAAGAATAACTGATAATCATGTTTGTCCATATATTTTCGTGTCAGTGTTTTTTAGTATCAACTAAAGTTTGAGTTTAAGCTTTTTCCAATGTTCACATTCTCTATCATTGAAAGTTAGTGAACTGGAAGCTTTTCGTGAGGAAATGTTAGTGTCTAAATAAAAATTCGATTTATAATACTACTTGAAACTGTTCAAACTTTTAATTTTAAAACTTTATGGCCTAGTGTAAGAGAGATTGTGTTATTGTCTATAATTGCATTACTTGCTCTGTAACTGACAACTTTTGAAATACTCGACAGTTTTTTTGTTTTATTCTTATAAAATCATTCATTTTTGGTATAAATTTAATATAAAATTCAACCACATGCTACCAATGAAACCAAGTCAACTGAGGTAGTAATTGGGTGATTAGACACTAATGCATGTTTGAATTGTTCTTTATGTGAGTGAGTGTGTGGTTTTGAGACTAGCTTATTTTTAGAAAATTTAGGTCATAATATGTAATTTTGAATTTTTTTAAAGCTAGTCAAATTATAATATACAACTTTTTAATCCGTTTTCCCCAAGTTCCTTAAATAACAATGGGAAGTGAAAATACAGTGATGGCAAAGCTGTGTTTGGTCTGACCATGAGTCTGGTCTCAGGATCACTTTCCTTAAGGTATCCTTCCCCTTTCTACCTGCCTTACTTTCTGGCTGTCTAGAACATTATCTGTGTGTATGTAATTCTGTGGAAAATGAAGATGGGGTGAGGGAAATGGGGGATATAATGTGTTAGAGCAGCGGTCCCCAACCTTTTTGCCACCAGGGACCGATTTCATGGAAGACAGTTTTTCCACAGACTGGGGTCGGGGGGATGGGAGGAGATGTTTTCGAGATGATTCAAGCACATTGCATTTATTGTGCAACCAAACCACTCTGCTAATGATAATCTGTATTTGCAGCTGCTCCCCGGTGGTAGCATCACCACCTCAGCTCCACCTCAGATCATCAGGCATTAGATTCTCATAAGGAGTGAGCAACCTAGATCCCCTGCTTGCGCAGTTCATAGTAGGGTTTGTGCTCCTATGAGTATCTAGTGCTGATCTGACAGGAGATGGAGCTTATGTGGTGATGTGAGGCCCGGGGGTTGGGGACCGTAGTGTTACAGGCTTTGAGAGAGAGAGATGTGTGATACATATACATACATACATACATACATACGTACACACGCAATGGGTATTGTCAGGTGGAAGAAAGCAACTAGTAAATTCTTTTTTGTAAAATGGATTGAGAAGATTCAGTTGAAACTCTTTGACTTACAAATGATATGTGTTTTTAATTGTTCTGTTCAGAGGTAGTACTATTTATTTATTTTTAATCACATGCTAAGCAATTTAATTTGAACCTTATCTGTGACTTTTCCCCAGAAGTTCATTTAATTAAAGTCTTTCTGAACAGCAACAATTCTGGTAGGATTCTTACATTTTTCTCTTACGTTGTGGGATGATTTTCCCAAATGCTTCACGTTAAAAAAATTCATTTTAAACTTCTGTTTCTTAAGGATACCAAATATGCTTTCTTGAACTTGTTACTGACCACTAGGTTCTAGATTAGATTATGTTGCTACCTTAAGTAATAAGTAAATTTTTATTGTGTTCATACTTTTTCCTGGGGAAAAGGGCCCATAATGTCTTTTAGCTTTTCAAAGCGGTCTATACATTTAAATAAATAAATTTATTTCTGGGTAGTTTTTTGTTTTGTTTGTTTTGAGACAGTCTTGCTTTGTTGCCTGGGCTAGAGTGCAGTGGCATCATCATAGCTCACCGTTGCCCAAAACTCCTGGGCTCAAGCGATTTTCTTGCCTCAGCCTCTCAAGGAGATACGACTACAGCTGTGTGCCACCACACCTGCTAATTTTTCTTATTTTTTGTAGAGAGGAGGTATTGCTGTGTTGCCCAGGCTGGTTTTGAACTCCTGGATTCAAGTGATCCTCCCACCCCAGCCTCCCAAAGTGCTAGGATTATAGGCGTGAGTCACCGTGCCTAGCCCAGGGTAGTATTTTTGAAGATCAGTTAAAATATATTGTTTTACTGTTTTGTAGGATTTTTGCATTTTTTTTTTAAAAAAACCTAATTATGTGTAGGTAGCAGATCTTAGAAGACATCTGCTGAGCCAACACTGTCTTCTGTGCTGTAAATCTATTCTGATATGAATACTTCATTTATTTGAGATAAAATGTTCTCATATATAGATTTTAGAGGCAACGCTTTCTGTGTAGAGACAAAAAGAAAATCCATAAACAAATACTTATTTTGTTACAAGAAGTAGAGCAAATGGATTTAGTTTATGTAGTACATAATGTAGTTGACAGTTCATATGCCAATTTTATAATGCGATTGATATGTGCTCTTGTTTTTGGCTAATGACAGAAGAACAATTTATTGTTCTTTATTGGCCACCTCCTAGAAATGGTACTAAAATTCTTGGTATAACCAGGCTCTCCTAAGCATTTTCAAAGTAACAGTTCTCTGTTAAGTTCTTCCTTATCAGTGGGATTTATTTGTGCTGTAATTCAGTCTCTACTGTGTTTTATTTTCAGATATGTATGTATCCATTCCTGTGCATATAGATAATATAACATTTTTATCAACAATACATCTTAAGTACTATATATGTTCAAGGTACTATTCTTAGTGGGGGACAGCAAGATGATCACATTTGTCCCCGGTCTCTGGGAGTCTGATAGGGGAGGGATGATAAAAGAATAAGGCACTACACAGGTGTGGAATAGGAGATGTGTTAAGAGAAGGTCATATTTCTGTCTTTGGATAGTGGGGTGGCTAATCAAGAGAAGAGGCTGATCTTGGCTGAACTTTGAAGGAAGGGATGGGCTAGGTTTGTGGGCAGAACCATAGTTAGATGGACATTTCTGAGGAATGAGCAATGTCATGGTAGCCAAAGAGTACAGAGAACAGAGAGACACAGTGATCTGCTACAGTGAGAGCAGAGGATCTTGAATAAGTGAGAATACAAAGGTTGATGTATAGGATATACATGATCTTGTATTTTGGACAATTTGAATTATTTTAATACAAATAGTTTTAATACACATTGTCAAATCATCTTAAATGCATCTTAAATTTTTGTAACTTCCATGTAAAGAGTGTAACTATATCTCTTAAGAGTCATATATTCATTTTAATTATGTGGTATGCTTTATAAATGCTTTATAAATGTACAATAACTAGGACATAGGTAAACAAAATTGACTAGGAAAATGTCTAAGATATTATAGAAACCAAAATAATGGCCCTGCCTGTGTTTCTAGAAATTCCTCAGTTTTATAGGTTGAATGGTTTGTGCAAATGGCCATATCTGTTGGCATACCGTTTTTCATGTATTTACTCATCCTTCAAATCCTAGAATCACATGTGTATTAACTATTTAGGTACTTATTAAATCACTATTGTGGTCTTTCCCCTTAAGGAACTATAGTCCAATAGGAAAAGCTAAAGGAATGAATGAATGAAGACAAAGGTAGAGAAAAGATAATTAGTGAAAACTGAGATTTGATATATCTGTGAGGGTGATGAGAGGAAGACTCATCACAGAAGAGTAAGAAAAAAAGAACCAGGGAGAGGAGGAAAACTAGAATGATCTAATTTAGTATTCTCCAAAGGTAGGCGTGTGTGAGTTTGTGTGTGTTGTATGTGTACACGTGGGTGAAAACAAGTATCTGTTGGGGTTTGGTGCCCTATGAGTCTATTTTTATGTTCATTTTAGATTAAAAAATTAAATTTTTGTAATATTTAATACATGGGTTCAGATTTGTACCCTCATTTGGTTATAATGGTCAGAGAGTCATGTTTAACATGTGGTACATAATGCTGTTTGGAGGAAAGAGTGGGGATTCCACAAAGCACCAGTGGCACTTAATGCATTCTTCTCATTTCCTGTAATTGCCATGTATTTCAGCTTAAGTTTACTTGTCTTAGTCCATGTTCTGTTGCTGTAACAGAAAACCACAGACTGGGTAATTTATAAAGAAAAGACATTTATTTCTTATGGTCTGGAAGCTGGGAAGTTCAGGGCAAGAGGCCGCATCTGGTGAGGGCCACCTTACTGCGTCTTAACATGGTAGGAGACATCACACGGTGAGAGGGCAAGAGTGAGCGCAGGTCTTTTCTCTTCTTAAAAAGCCACCGGTCCCATCATAGAGCTGGTGACCTTATCTAATTTTAATTCTCTCCCAAAGGCTCCGCCTTCAAATACCGTCAACATATGAATTTGGTGATTAAGTTTCTAGCACGTGAAATTTGTGGACACATTTAAACCATAGCACTTGTTTACTTGTGTTTGATTATATAGATTTATGAATTTTATTATCTGGTTTTAACCACACTTCACAAAAATTGTCTAGTGACTTAAAGATTCTTGCATAGAAACGGCTTATAGAAATAAGAATAAAAAACAAGAAAATGGCAGAACCGATACGTACAAAACTGGAACGAACTCTTCACTTGCTATGATCTAACCATTTTGAAGATGTCTGAAAAAAATTAGAGATTATCAAGAAAGGTGTTTGAAATATAGACACACATTCACCATTGGTACTGATGAGCTTTACTCTAAGAGTAATTTGCGCCTTAAGATATTAGATGGTGTAAAAACATCATGATTAAGAAGACATTAAGAATCTAGAATGTTATAAACAAAAAATATTGTAGCATTGTACATAAATAAAATAAATTATTTTTCTTTTACTTGTTCTTTGTTTTAAAATAAACATAATTTAGTAGCATATGTTAATTATTTATAAATAAATTGAATGCCTGTATGTCAAAACTTTTCTTTGATAAAGGTGCTCAGTTGATTTTTGTATAACAAGGAGCCCTGTATGACTTTAGCTGAAAAATTCATGAAAATTTTACATTAAAATAATTGATGTTCATAACAAATGACTCTGAGGTAAATAGAGCCTAGAGGTATCTAGGTTTTGTTTGGACCGAGTTGCAATGTCTAAGAACATTTCACTGGTAGGTGATAGGAAGGACCTATCAACTAGCTCACGTGTCTCATGGCAAAAAACCTTAGGGCTCACTCCCACATCATGTCTTGAATTACCAGAAGTTGGTGGGATATCATGAGTTGGTGTAACCATCTATATAATTTCAATTAGCATGTGGTATGCTTAATAAATGTTATTTTAATTTCCAGATCTCTTTATGATTTAACTACTTGAAAGTTACGTAGTAGCACTGAAGTTATTTATGGCTATGGAGTCAGCAATCAGGGCAAACGAGTATTCCAATCAACTAAAAATAAAACTAAGAGGGGAGCAAACTCCAAGGGATTGAAGGATCACTACAATTATTCAGTGCATTTGCTCAGTTGTCTTTTTAATGTTTACTTAATTTACCTCTTCGGTGGGAGCTAAACCTCCCATATGTTGTAGTAAACACTCCTTTCTGTGGCATTAACTTGATTTTGTCCTTGCCACTTATACAGAAGGTTGTACTCCACTCGAGCACATCCTGGAACCTACACTGGTCAGTGTTCCACCTAAGAATCTCCCCTGACTTGTTGTATGAAACATAGTTTTCACATTTACACAAAAGGTTCATGAAATGTACTGTGTTGTGATTTATCGATTGAGAAGATTGGGTAAACACTGTAAAATGTACACCCTAAGGAGATTGAGGTTTAACAAGTTTTGATTATATTTGTTTCAAAACCAATGATATGTTTGTCTTTATTATAAAACAAAATAGATAGAATGCAAGTTCACAGCATTCTTTGTGGTTGATGATCATGGATTTTGAACATACTATATTGGACTCTAGTGCAGTAATATTTTCATGAGTCGAGTTCAGTGGTGTTGGAGCACCCTGTGTGCAAATTCATCTCTTTGAATCTCATTATGTTCACCATGTTAAAACTTTCTTAGGAATGCTTTAAAGACCTGACACATACTAAGCACTCAAAAGTTGCTGCTGTTGTTTATGATAGCAGTTGCTTGGTGGGAGGAAGATATTCATTGGTGGAGACCTTAAAGAATATTTCAAACATGTAAAATTTGATATGGAAAATCTTTTAAACTGAATTTGTTTTAGGGCGTATTGAATACTTTCCTTTCCTTTTTCTCAGCATCAGAAACAGCAGCTTGTGATTGGCGGTACCGGATACTCAGTTGCACATCCCCACGTCAATGCACTGCCAATGGTAAGACTCTCCCAATTCCCAATGTCAGAAGTTTTGTTTTAACTGCTGTTTATTATTCTCCTGTTTTTTATAGTATTTTGAGAATTTTGAAAGTTTCTCACAATTTGACAAAACACATGTGTTCCCAACCAAAGTAAATGTTTTAAAAACTGTATGTCATTTAAAGTACTTAAAATAATTTTTGAATATTTAGTAAAAAACCTACTTTGAAGTTTTTTACTTTCTGTAGTTTTTAAAACCTCTTAGCTGTGGTCATCAGGAGGAAAAATATTGTTACATAGTGATGAGTGGTCTTGTGTTTTGTCAAATGAACTGTATTTTGTGAGTAGAATTTTCTTGTTTTAAAAAAACTCAACAATGACAGCAATAGCTCTTCTGTTTTTGTTCATTATTTTACTAAAATAGATGGTTTTTGTGTATTGCATTTATCCTAATATTTGTAGTTAATGGACAGTTAAATGGCTAAAATTCTACCTGTTTGTAGTTAATGAATAATTTTAAGGTGAGCCATTTTTATATATTTAAAGAGACTATTTTAAGAAGCCTTTCACTGTGGAATATAAATGTTAACCATGTGACATAGCAGAAAGATGACTGGACTCTATGAGCTGGGATTTGCTTTATTTCCTGAATATGCTAGCAATCATTGATGACTTTTGGCAATTACTCTTGTAAAAATTTGGTGATGGAATTGGACTCAATTTCTAAGGTTTATTCTAGCCATAGGCTAAGTGATCTCATTGCTGTCAGCTAGAATTCAGAATGATTCTTTCTTACAAAGAGTAATTTTTTATTTAAATAGTATTGTTATGTATTTTCGGGATAAAAAATAGCAATAGAATGATTTTTGACAATTTTTAGAATTAATTACTTAATATGTTCCATTTAAAAATGTTTTCATGGAACATTACTAAAATTTTTAATTATTTTTACTTAATCAGATTTTAGTTTTAAATGTTAAATCAGGGAGCTGTAGAAACTGATTAAGGTTTATAGAATTTGGTGAGAAATGATAGATGTTATCAGTCTGAAATAAAAACTATTGAAAGTTATTAAGAACCAGAATAAGTGGGTAAGATATTTGTAAAAATATTTCCCAGGAAATGATTCATATTACAGATGGACTTGTCAGTAGGTTGATAAGAGGAGGATTTCCTTCGTCTAAACTGTCTTCTGAATTTTTATTGGGGGGAAGAATTGACCTCTTCCTTTCCCTCCTCCCC
>RJWJ010004723.1:0-60833 GCA_004363605.1 Indri indri | reverse complement strand
AAACACCTGGCTGTGCTATTTAGGTTGCTTGGGCAACTCATTCACCGTCATTGAATCTACTGTTTCCCTGGGAGCACTGTAGAGTTTCTCATGTGGGAAGCAGCTCCATGGTAAATCAACTTTGGCATTTGGAGTATCTGCTGTTGGCTTTTTGTTTAAAGTTCACATTTGAAACCTGTTTGTGGCACATCTCCCCTGATAATCAGCTGCACGGGCCTGTTGAGTTTCTATGATGCACATGCTATGCAACTGCCTATCTTTTCTAAGTGCCTGTCCTCAAGTGAATTTTTCAATGTGATACACTATGTTTTGTTCTTGTAACAGCTCAAACATTCTAAATTAGATCATCTCAAACACTTTACCAATTTTGTTGAAAATCCCTGAAATCATTGTTATGTCATGATCACAGAAATTTAAGAATGTATATGCGTGTATGTTAGTGTTAGAGGTGAAGGCAGCAAAGATTACAACAAACTTGTTTTACACTCTAGCTGAGGGCACTGAGGCCATTTATAAATACACATTTGTACAATGTGCTAGTAAATTTATAAGTATTGGTTCCAAATGATGGTTTCCTCATGAACCTCAGAAATGCCATAGTATTCTGAGTTAAACCTGTGCTATGTAGTACCTCATATTTTTTTTCCCCTGAAAATGGCTTAATGGAAGGCTTTGTTGGAATGTATAGTTACCTCTACCAACCCTATACCACCCTCAACATTGTTCTTTTTTCCTTTTATTTAATTTATTTTTTAATTGATGTTTAATAGTCATGTAAATTTTAGAGGTACAAGTGATATTTTGATACCTGTGTATAGTGTGTAATGATCATATCAGGGCAATTGGCATATCCATCACCTCAAACATTCTTCTCCTCTCCTCTCCTCCCCTCTCTTTTTTTATTGTTCAGAATCAAAACTCTGTACCCATGGAGCAGTTTTCTGTTTCTCTGAGCCCCTGGCAAGAACTCTTTTACTTCCTCTTTCTCTGAGTTTGACTACTTTAGATACCTCATATAAGTAGCATCATACAGTATTCGTCTTTTTTGATCGGCTTCTTTCATTTAACATAATGTCCTGAAGGTTTATCCATGTTGTAGCCTGTGACATTATTTTCTTCTTTTTAAAGGCTGAGTAATGGTCAGGTACGGTTGCTTGCTCACACCTGTAATCCTAGCACTTTGGGAGGCTGAGGTGGGAGGATTGTTTGAGGTCAGGAGTTTGAGACCAGCCTGAGCAAGAGCGAGACCCCATCTCTGCAAAAAAAAAAAAAAAAAGAGAGAAAAATTAGCCAGGTGTGGTGGTGTGAGTGGGGATGAGAGGAAGGAAAAAAGGAGGCCAAGACAGGGTGCTAGAAAGACTGTTATTGTGGGAATTTGGGCTTAAATCATGAGGTGACCTCTTGGGGACAGTATAGAACATGCCTTTGAGTTGTTCCACCCAAGGGGCAAGGAAGCTGGGGCAGTTTGTCTACGAGATTCCATTCCTTATTAGTGGGGTTACGCTTTGGGGAGGGCAGGGCATCAGCTGCAAGGTGTCTCCTCCCTGACCTGGCCTGTGGCGGGAGAAGGCTCCAGGGCACTTTGCAGTAAGGTGCCGCCCAGCTGCTCAGGAAAGTTGAGTGATGGGGGTTGTGGACTGGGCACTGCCAGCCTCTGCTGCGTCAGTGAGCATTCCATTCTGCTGGCAATTGCATTTCTCAGTGTAAATCAGTAAATCACCTCTCTGAGTCATGAACTGCTTCGTTGTGTTTTGTTAACAACATCTTTTCTCTCAGAACATAATTATCTTAAAAGGATAAAAGTTACGACTTGGGAGACTGAGGATAAAGGCGCTGAAGAGTTGCGACCCTACCAGCAGGTAGCTAGCTACCAGGAAGTGTGGTGCCCATCGAGGAGCCAGGGATCTGTCCCCTTTACTGTCTGCTTCATAAGTGTTTTTCAGGTTGCATATAACTCACACGCAGAAAACAATAAAACATAACAAATTTTTCATTTGTTAGAAAGGATCATTTTGTTTTTGAAGTGTTTATTCTATTTTTGTAATTAAAAACTGTGGCCCCAAAGAAAAAAAAATTTTTCTAGTATGGCAGTCAGTGTGTATAATATCTGTTTTATTGATGAGAAAATCATTATTCCTGTTTACCTAGACAGCAAATTGTAGAGTGTGGATCCCAAGCCAAGTGTTGTCCACAGTTCCGTCCTCCCTTGAGAATGTATCTGTACTTGTGTTCTCATATGGAGAAGATAGGAACTGTGGGGAGTTGGGATTAGGATAGAACCCCAGATTCTCATATAGATCAGTTGTTGCTCTTTATTTTGCTTGAGGAACAATTTAGGAAAAACATCGTTGCAATGTCCATTTAAAAACAATTAAAAAATACCTAGAGAGTTCATTATATGCTAATTTACTTAAGCTTTTTGTTATTTTCGCTCGAAGGAGGGATTGCATATTTTGGTTATAATTTCAGAAACCAAATAAATTGCAACAAAGCATTTGATTATATGATCTTTTGAATAAATTTTCTTGTTGAAAATTGTACTTGCATTGAAGCATACTTTGTTTTTCCTTCAGTCTTCTAAATCACTTGAGAAATGTATTTTGTTTTGTAATGCCTTTTGATACATTCCTTAAGTATATCCTATCCATGTTGTGGATAGGATAGAATAAATAGCAGTTATCATAAAAATAAATATAGTAGCTCCTCCCCTTACCCATGGTTTTGCTTTTTGTGGTTTCAGTTACCTGTGGTCAACCAAAGTCTGAAACTATTAAATGGAAAATCACAGAAATAAACAATTCATAGATCTTTAAATTTAGTGCTGTTCTGAGTAGTGAGATGAGATTGTGAGCCATCCTGCCCTGTTTCACCTGGAACAGGAATCTCAGTAATGAGGTTGACTCTAGTATCACAGTGCTTGTGTTTAAGTAACCCTTATTTTATTTAATACTGACCCCAAAGTGTGAGAGTATTGTGCCTAATTTATAAGTTAAACTTTATCATGGAAAAAACATAGTATATATAGGATTCACTGCTATCTGTTGTTTCAGGCATCCCCACTGAAGGTCTTGGAGTTGGGTGGGAGGACTGCTGTGCTTGTTAATTTACTTATTTTGAAACAACACCTAAGCTATTTTTTAGAAAATTATAGGCTCTAGCCTTAGTATAGAGATGGAAATTTATTTCAGAAGCAGACTTTCACTGCTCTATCCTCATGCTTTGTAACAGCACAGACACCTTCGTTACCACCAACATACAGTTTGGTGTGTGTACGTATAGCAGACTCCGCGTCCTGGGGCACCTTGACGCTCGTTTGCTGTTGGCCTCCTCTCCCCTTTCATTCCTGTTTCTAGGTCTGTGCTGTCCAGCGTGGTTGCTAACCACTCGGAATATGTAGCTGTTGAGCACTTGGAAATACAACTAATCGGAATTGAGATGTGCGGGAATTTGAAGACTCAATTTTTTAAAAAGTAAAATGTCTCAGTTTATAAATATTGATTACAAGAAATAATTTCCCAGATACATTGGGTTAAGTAAAATATATTATTAGAATAAATTATACCTGTTTCTTTGAAAATTTTTCATGTGGCTAGAAAATCTAATATTTAGTATGTGCCTTGCTATGTGTGTGTGTATGTATAATGTTGGACGGTGTTGTCCTAGACAGACCTTGCTAGTCACAGTTACCTAGCCTAACCTAATCAGTTCTCCTCTGTCAGAAACTAGTAATGAAAGCACTGAGGAACTTGGCTAACGCTAATATTTGGGGAGACTGGAATGACCCTCTGAAGGTTACCGAAATTAGATCTTGGGACTATATTACAAAGCTAAGTAAATTTTCATTACTCATTGAGTTAGTTATCATTTTACAAATGAGGAACTAATGCTTAGAGAAGTGATGCTGTTATCATATACATTGTCATAGTTACAGAACCAAGACTCAAACAGAATCTCTTCATTTGTATTCCAGGATTCTTTTAATTTTTTTATAACACAGATTACATAGAATCTGAATATTCTTCAGAGGTGCATCATGAGTTCTTTCACTGGACCTCGGGGGCCCATGGAATAAGAATAATAAGGATGAAAGCATCTTAGTAAGAGGTTTTTCTGGATTTTTTTTCATTATTATCGAGAGCTTGAGATTTTGTTCTTTTAGGAAAATTTTCTTTTGTTAAAACTTTGAATTATATTCTCACGTCTGTGTATTATCTTACTCAGGAAATTCATTCAGTGCTTGTTCTCCTTTTTCTACACGTTATTTTGTCTGCTTTTTCAGTTGTGAAGTTTCCATTTGTTTCTTTTTTATAGTTTCTGCTTCTGAGAACTTGTGTCTTTCCTGTTATTGCAAGTGCATCTTTGTATCATCTCAGGATTGGTCTTTGTTATTATCTTTCCGTTTGAGAATTGGTCAGTTTCCTGGTTCTTTGTATGTTGAGTAATTTTGGCTGGTATCCTACCTGGAAAATGTTGATTTTTTTTTTTTTTTAATTCATGAGATCAACACTGTTAGGCCCAGACTACAAGTTCTGTCTTACCTGTGGGCATTTGTTCCAGTTTTCAAAGTCTTTGCTGTGTTGCTTTGGGTCTACTCCACAAATGTTCCACTTAGGAGTTCATATGGGACCTGAAGAGTGATTTAGATCTTTAGTTCTCAAGACCCTTGCAATGTTTCTTTGGGTGTGTTCTCCATTCACATCTCAGGATGAAGTTGGGACTTGTGTTGGTTCATATGAAGTTACAGAATCCCCTTCTCCAGCTCTCTCCTGTTTTTGTTGCATTTATCAGAATTGATATTATTTCTTCAAGTTTGAAAATAGTTTACAGAGCTCATCAGTGACATTTTTCTGCGTGTGCACTGAGCTCTGAACTGCTTAAGATACAGAAAAATAGAGAAATATAAATAAAAAGTGAGAGGACAAAACAAACTCACATTATAATTTGATTATTTTAAATGATACTGCAAAGACTAAGGTCATTTATAATACATAGATTTGGAGGGGATGGATACATAATTAGAGTATGCCAGGATTCAAGTGTGATTAATGGGAGATGGAATCCCTGGGGTTGCTTATTTTGAACAAGTTTTTAAAAATGCTATTAGAGGAAATGATTATATTCTCTTTCTACTCTTTTAATTGACCAATTGTCATATATGAAGTATGGCTTAGGACACACATTTTTTTTTTTTTTAGTGTGTTGCATTTATTTTTCAAAAAAGTAATGCTGTTACAACCTAGTGTACCCAAAGAAAGGGAAAGAAACACAGATTAAAAAAAATGAAAAGTAATGCTGTATGATTTTTATTCTGGAATTGTTAGCCAGATTAGAATGATTAGAACTTATAAAACAAAAAAATCTGTATTTTAGGAATATGGTAACAGTGTATTAATGAATTGTTGCATTAAAAATCACTGTACGAGGATTTTGTGGGATTTTTTAAAAGTAAAGTTTTCAGAGACAAGTATAGTGCTATTAAAATACAGTACTATAATATTGTGTGTTATGTATAACTATTATCATTCTAAATACCAATTCATTTTTTTTCCTCTGTTCATTTACTCTTATGAAAGTTATTCTGATAGCCTGGATTTTTAGATGTATATATCAGATAAATTGTGAGGAGGCATGAGAGAAAAAGAAAATATTAATATTAAAATGTAATTTTAATTACAAGGTATGAAATTTTTAATCATTAGTTTGATTATTTTGGTTTCTCTCTGTTGGCAATTTTTTCTTTCCCAATCCAGAAACAAGTACTTCAAACAAAACTAAGCAGTTATTAAATTTATTTTAAAATATAAGTTACATGAAATTACTCGATCTTATTAATATAAAGGCTTGATATTTTTCTGGCAACCAAAAATAGATTTGGACCTTTTTTTTAGTCTTTTGTCTTTTTAGTACTTCAAATGTATTACAGTAATTAAAAAAAAAATCACCATTTCTAGGATTATAACTTTCTCAAAGTAAATGTGCTACTATATTTTGCCCAGCTCTAGCCATTTATATTGTTACAAGAATTCTATATTACTGATATCTAAATGAGGTATTTTGGTCATTGAGAAAATTGTGCTATATACCAACTTTGGAAGTGGTAGAAAGAATTGTAAATGTGTGTTTATGCCCTATAGATAGAAATTCAGTGTGGAACAATCAAGTGGGTTTCACACCCCATACCAACTAGTTATTTAGGCATCAAATTCTCCTTTACTTAGTACCAATGCCTTCCTCGAATGTTTTAGTTCAAACCGTAGTTCAGTCAGCCTTAAATTTTCATAGGAGCTTGTTTACATTTTATACATTTTTGTTTTGTTTACATTGTTACACATTTGTATAATCTTAGCTAAAGGAAATACTGTTAATAATATCGTCATTAGTAGCTGTGTTTTGTCATTAAATATCTTGATATTTTAGTCTCTCTGAAAAAATGACGGGAGGTATGATAGATGGAGAAAATTGCTGAAAACAGCTCATGATCAGAGCAGATCCCTAAAGTATGATCTGTATATCCATCTGATTTCTGTTCTTTGCCATTGAATATCATGTTATTTAATTTGCTCATTAGGATTATAACTCATAATACCAAAATTAAAATGGAAAATATATTCAGTGTAAATGCAGTGTAAATGAAAGTTTGTTTCTTAGATTTTGATCTCAGGGGCACAAGGATATATCATAATTTAAGACTAGTCAACAACAGATTTTGTTCCCATCAAGGTTACTTTAGTTTTGCCTTTGTTACTACTAACCAGAGAGAAATTTTATTAGTGATTGTGAACATCGTGTTAGGTAGATAATTATGTATTACCAGGAGAAATGTTCAAATAACTGAGTAATGGGATTGTATATATGTCAAGTGATTTTATAATCACTTTAAGTAATTTTCATTAAAATAAGCTTTAAAAAGTTTTTCTCATTGAATGTCTCATTGTACCTTTATATCCATTAAAGCTATTCTGAGTAGATTATTGATAGATTCTTGATTGCAGAGGTATGTTTGTTGGTTCTCATATCCTTGGAGTTTTAAGTCTGCCAGGTAAGAAGCTTTGCATCAACATAGGCAATAAATGAATAAATGTAAAGTAGACCTTCAGCTGATCTCTGAATGTAAAACTAGTAGTTGAATTTGTTAGACCCTGGAGGATTAGCTAGGACCAAGCAGTTAATTATATTTGGGAAACTGCAGTAAGAAAACCATCATTTTTTGAGGTCCCAAAACCTTTCTATTAATACGATTTATTGTTGATAGAAGCTTGATTTCTTTCAGTAGACAAAATGGAAGCACAAAGACATTTTTTTTTCAATGTTTCTGTGTGTCGCTGAAAAAAAAATAATTATTTTCAGTTGGCCTTATTGTCATAGGGAGAAGCTTTTATTTTGAAAAGCTTTTATTTTGAAGGTTTTATTTTGAAAGCTAACCAGGAAAGAAAAGTTATGCATAGGGAAAATACACTTATTAACACAGAAGGATATTGCAAGCATAATTATTTTATTGCACATTAAATTAAATAATTATTTAATTTAATCATTTTTCTTGCCATTTTATTCTTTGTTCAGTCATTTAATTGGGGACAGTTATGAGGCACTCTGTTGCTTAATGTAATTACTAGCCCAAAGATGTACTTGGGCAGTTTTTCTGGCCAAAAGTGAAAAGTTCTTTTCAGGTCATAATTTCATTAACTCGTTGCTAATTTGGCTTACGTGGTAATGCTGCTAAGGCTAGTATATTCTAAAAACCTTCAAGTTATAAACAAATTGCTTTTTACAGTTTAAAATTTTGTGTCCCTTTTATAACCTGAAAATTGTTTTCATCCCCGTTCCCTCCTGCTGTTTCCAATGTTAACAGTTAAACTTTACTGTTAACAAAAATCATACATTTTATTGATTCTTCTTAAATTCGTCTCTGGAATCACTCAATGTTAAAGCTAGAGGAGCCCTTTCAGATTATCTAATTCAGCCACCCTCATTTTACAGATGAGGAAACTGAGACCTTGGACTAGAACAGAGGTCTCCTGACTGAGGCCAAGACTCTTTCTATTGCATCATGCTGCCTGATGTTTGTCTTTATGGAACTCAGCAACATCATATACAGGGTGAACCTTTTTTTTTTAAATGAACACACAAATGGTTTTCTGCTCTTATTAGCTACTATTCATCATTCCGGTCTAACTCTGATTTTCCTTTTCTACCCATATTTATTTGAATCCATTATATAGCCCAATTATTCATAACACTTTTATTTTGCTGCTACCTCTTCTTGGCCATTTTTAAAAGTTAAAGACTCTTAAGACAACTTCTGATGAATAACTACTGCTGCCTTACCAGGCGCTATAGCAGTGGTCGATTAAAATTTATAACAGGGATGGTTTATAGAATTTTAAATTTAGATTTTAAAAATTAATTACAAGTAACAAGAGTATGGATGAGATCTAAGAGCAGATGTAATACCATATATGAGAGTAGTTTTTTGTGAAATACCAAAATATCAAGAAATATCAGCCAACAGTATGACATGATTGCCGTAAAAAATGGCCGGTCCTATGAATGCATAGATTTCAACATATTTATGTTTTATCTAATTATTTTCTATATTGATGTTCAAATTGGCCTCAAGTTGGCTCCTGTATCCTTTTGATAAGCCCTAGCAGTTTTTGGTAACTTTCTTGCTTCCTGATTGGACAAGATATTATAGGTTTATGTAGTTGTCAAGGGTAACGCAAGGATTTTTTTGTTTGTTTTTCAAGTTCTTGTAGTAGGTTCAGGTTTCTATGGGACCAAAGGGGCATTTTCACCCCTGTATTAATCCATGTTCTTCAAAGAGACAGAAAATTTGTTCTCTCTGAAAAGACAGAAACATACGCGCGCGCGCACACACACATGCACACACACACGGCTTTACTATGGGAATTGGCTCACATAATTATAGAAACTGAGAAGTCCCACAATAGGTCATCTGCAGGTTGGAAAACCAGGGAAGTGTGGGTCAGTCCAAATCTGAAGGCCACAGAATGAGGAAAGCCAGTGGTATAACTCTCAGTCTGAGGCCAAAGACCTGAGAACTTGGGGGGCTGCTGGTGCAAATCGTGGAGTCCAAGGGTGGGAGAACATGGACTTCTCATGTCCAAGGGCAGGAGACGAAGCGTGGGGGATGTCCAAGCTCCAGGAAGGGGTGGGGAGAAGAGAGAGAGAGAATTTGCTTTTCCTTTTTTTTGTTCTAATGGGACCCTCAATGGATTATATGGTGCCCACGTATATTGGATGAGGGCAGATCTTTCTTTCTGAATGCACTCATTCAGATGCCAGTCTCTCCAGAAACACCCTCACAGTTAAACCAAGAAATGATGCTTTATGGTCTGTCTATGTATCTCTTAATCCAGTCAAATTGACATCTAAAATTAACCATCACAAGCCCCCCTACCTTCCATTTTTGATTTTTTGAATTTTTATGAACATTGTCCATCAGTTTATTTTACTTTTGTAAAAGCAGGAAAATAAAAAATCTTTCAGTTCAATGAGAATTAATACTTCTGTATAATCACTTATTAAAAATCTCTTGTTTTATGTTCCTGAAATAGCCATGATAGCAAACTGTAGAATTTTTAGGATAAACTAAGGCACTAATGCGCAACAGTGATGAATGCTGGATAAATTTGTTGAATTGAACAGAACACCACCATCACAATCACACAGATACTTTATATCACATACATAGATATATTAAAGTTCTTTGAAATTTTCTATTTAGTTTTATCAGCCATTTAAAAGCATTCCTACTTACCTGCCAGTTAACTGTTTGTGATTCAGGTGAACTAAATCAGAGATCTAGAAATATTATGTGACTGCAGTTTTCTGGAAATATGTCTGTGTAGAGAAGGGTTGTTAGGTATTTGGATCCAGGCAAAATATAAATTGTGCTTAAGTTATATTTTATATGCTGCGGAGCATGAAGCCTGTATTATTTATGAAGATTTTTAAAATATGTTAGTTTTGTTTTTTGTTCTAAGAGATGGGTTCTGGAGCTGTTGCCCAGGCTGGGGTATAGTGACATGATTATAGCTCACTATAGCCTCCAGTTCCTGGGCTCAAGCAATTCTCCTGCCTCAACCTCAAGTAGCAGTAGCTGGGACTACAGATTTGTACCACCGTGTCTGGCAATTTTTTAATTAAATTTTTTGTATAGACAGGGTCTCACTGTGTGTTGCCCAGGCTGGTCTGAAACTCCTGGCCTCAAGTGATCCTCCCTCACCTCCCAAAGTGCTGGGATTACAGGTGTGAGCCACCAGGTCTGGCCTAAAAACATATTTGAATAGCCAACGTGTTAAGTGCTTTATAATGTACAGACTGCTTTTTAAATGCTTATGTTTGGTAGCATTTGAAGAAATATACATTATGAAAGGTGACATAATAACAGTGTTAACACTTAATAGATTTTTAATTACTTTTTCATGCATACCTATATACCTGTGAGGTATATAGGTTAGATTTTGTTCTCTTTTACCGGTGAAGAAACCGGGGCTCTGGGAAGTTAAAATGACTTGATTTAATAATGTCTTAGTGTCAAAAGCCAGTGGCATTTGAAAGTAAACATCAGTTTTCTGATTTCTGGTCTGATAATCTTTTTATTGTCAAATTTTCAGAAAAATATTAAAACTGTACTTCAGGGGTATAACAGGAAAGTACCCAGACATCTTCAATGTTGGTATTTGGATGGGCATTATAAAGACATGACATAAGAATAGAAGAACTTTGACAGTTGTAACAAAGAGCTAAAAAGCAGGAAAGTCGGAATTTGTGGGACATGTTAGAATGACACCAGTGTTCCCCGGAAGGGTTAAGTACATTTAAAGAAGGTACTGTACAGCTAGATAGGTACTTTGAGACCATAGAATGTAGGACTTAATTGCATGGCTAAAGGGTTTAGAGTGAACGTGGAAGCTAATAGGTGGCTATAAACATACATGACAAAATCAGAGTTATGTTCTATGCCTAGGAGTCAGAAGAGAATAGGAAGAGACACAGGAGACTCTGAGGCTGTTGTAATAATATAGGTGATAGTTGCTGTAGAAAGGAAGACATGACTGCAAGAGGCATTGTATAGATTTTAGAACATTGAATCTAGAGGATTGCAGGTAAAAGCTGAGATAAGAAGTTGAATCCAGCCTTATACTAAAACCTGGTGAATGTTACTATCAGTGATATTAATAATAATAGGGATGGCAAGAGGAGCAACAAATTTGGGAATGCAGGGCATAAATCGCCTCAAATGATGCGGAGTTAGGAGATTCTGAAAGGACATATAAATAGAGTTGTGTATCAGCTGAAATTGAAATACTGGAGTGGGAAAGAGTATAGGATGTGTTGTAAGAGTAGCACTTAATAGGAAAGATAGTATTTTTCCAATTCTTCGGACTGGATGGGATTCTTGAGTAGGAAAGTAAATAGTGTAGATCAGAGGACTAAGCAAAAAGCTGTCCAGAAGAGAGAGAGAGTTGGGAAGCCACATATTGAGGTTTTAGGCTGTTCTCGTTTTCAGTATTCTCACATGCTGGGAATGGCAAGGGGTGGAGTCCAGGAATACGAAGACCTCTTGAATTTGGAGGTAGCTTAGTAATTAGAAACAAAACTATTTAGAGCTGATAAGTTCAAAAGCAGAACTTTACCAACAGAAATTTTTGTTCTATTTTTATGTATATACATATTCTTTTACTTAAATATATAAATGTGATTATACTTTTTCCTTTGTGCACTGTCCACATCAATTTGTTGTTTTTAATGATTGTATAATATTCTGTGATGTGAATATACCGCAATCTTATTTTGCTATTTCCCTTTTGGTGAACATTTGCTTTATTTCCTTTGTGGGGGGCACTAAAAAACAGCATTCCCAAAGTAAACATCTTTACAAACTTCTTTTATTTCTTTAGGTTGTAAGGTATATTTATTAGTTGCATTATGTGATATTGTAATTCTTCAACCTTTTTTTACAAAAAGAGGAAAGCAAATTCTTATGGTCTAGTCTAATGTTTTTAACTTTACTAGAGGTTACAAGATGGTTTTCCAAAAAAAAAAAAAAATGTGCATTTCCACTTCTAGTATGTGGAAATAAGCTTTTGTCCATCTTCCTGCTGAAAATAGGCATTAAAGATCTTTTAAATTTTTATCAGTTTTAATGAGAGTAATTTATTCTTTGTTACTTTGATATTTACCTGATGACTAACTAGTGAATCTTCATGCACTCAGATACGGCTGTCTTTTCTTTTATAGTTTTTGAGTTTCCAATCTTGGTTTAAAAGTTTTTTTCCTGCTCTCTAGTTTGGATGTGTAGCCTCTAGTATTTTGATATGATGTAGATATTAAGTATGTGTGTATATGTACACATACATACTTGCACATATATACGATATACACATTTAAAATAGTTACATATTAAATTCATTTGAGATTTATTTTTATCTATGGTAAAACATATGAGCCCAGTTTTATTTCCTTTCGGATAGTCACTGTGGCAGCACAAGTCTGTCCAACCATCCGTTGTTTTCCTACTGAATTTAATCCCCACTTGGGCTATGTTAAATATGTCTCTCCTTCACTGCTTCGATACTCTTCTTGGCTATTTTCAGTCATTTACTTTTCCATATAATTCCATATCCAATTATAAAAGCTACTGATATTTTAATAGGAAATTGAATTAGCATTATATATTAGTTTCAGGAAGTTACTGTGATGATGACTTTCTTCTCAAAACATGGTGTACCGTACGTAGTTCCTTTGCTTGAAACTTCATACCTTTCAATAAAATATTATGTTTAGTCACATAAATTATGTGCCTATCTTGTTTTTTCTAAATATTTAATAGTTTTTTGCTCTTGTAAATGGAATATTTGTTTTCTCATTCATATTTATAGGTGTTTATTACTGGAGCAGAGAAAAGCTATTGATTTTGTTAGCCACTGTATTAATTTTGCTAATGATATGATAGTATACTTAGAAGACATGTCAGATTCTATGGTAGAGGCAATTCATTCTTTTTTATATCAGTTACTACTTTCAGAGTCACCACAAAATAATAGGATAAATAAAAGTAAAGCTTTTTGAGGTGAACAGATTGTCAAGAAGTTCTATTAACTTTTACCAAAAATCTCACCTGAGATTGAGGGGCTTTGGTGAGATGGAGTTTTGAGGAAAGTTAAAATTTTTGAAAACCCATAATGTAAAATTTGATAAGGAAGTTAGAAACATAATAAAATGATTGCTGTATGGCTCAGAGGTGCCAAATGATTTTAGACATTATCCTGGTCATAGTTTGGGGTTACTCCAGTGGGAGTTAACAAGGCTGCTTGAGCTGAATGTCAGGTTCGTTTGTTGTTGAAATGTCTGATTGGTAGATGAAAATGTGAGGAGGAAAGATAAATCCGAGGAGGATGCTGTTGGGCTGAGAGATACTAAGAGAAGGATAAGTACCTTGAGGTGATTGTGAAAACTTGTTCATTTAGGAACTACGTAGATTAGAGATTTAAGTGGTTTACAGTAAAAGAAAGGTTTTTAAAATTTGCTTTTAAAAAAATCAGAGGATATAAAGATGGAGAAGTTTTGAAGCATTGTTGTGATGGAAGTCATGGTTTGAATGACTTGAGAAACTTGTCAGAATACACATGGCTGGCGGGCTGTACCCTGTCTTGCTGAAATTTAATTAAAAATTTCCAGGGTTGTCACAAAGTTTATGGCATTACTTTGAGAAAGCTGCCCTGGGTAATTTTGATACACCACAATAAATAAGAACTGATGACATAGAAACTGGAATGTGGACCTTTTTCTTTCTTCATGTGCAGTGTTTAGCCAGAAAGAAATAGAGATGGAATTTACTGAAATTAGGGATATAATGGGAATATCGGAATGGATGAGAAGGAACGTTGAGTTTTAGTCATTGAATATTATTTTTTGATCTTCTAAACGCTACTGACTAATAAGAAGAAAGCTGTATTCATTTTTCTTCAACAAATAACAGTTGAGTACCTCCTGTGAACCAAAAATTAATTTTGAAATGAATGCTTTCATTTGTTGCAGTTATTTCTAACTGCTTTTGTTGTTGTTGTAAATATTGCCCTGAAATCTTCTTACCACTACTATGAGGGGCCAAAAAAGAGGCTAGCCCATTTCTACTTGATAGTGGAAAAGAAGGAACATTCTTATAGTTCTGTGGGTCTTGAGTTTCAGCACTATATGCTTCTTCAATACAGAACCAGTGAAAGGGAAACAATTTCAGACTCCTACCTACTGGCTGTGAATAGATTAACACCTTTCGATATTAGATAATCCACTAGTATCTGATCAAGTAACCAGAAAGAGTAGAGGGCTGGAGGTGCTTCTTTGTTTTGTCTTCTTGCTCCTCCTCTCTCAAGCCTAATCTCTTTAGCATTGTGAAAATATAACAGATGCTTTGTACTCACTTATATTTTGCATAGTCACTGTTTCCATGAGTTCAGTTTTGTGTAATGTTCACACCTAGTGCTACAGCCATCCCTTTTGGTTTTCTAACCAAGTTTTTAAAAAAGAAATGATTATATGTGTACATGTGAATGCTCTGAAGTTTTAATTAATCTGGCAACCTAGGACAGGAGGAAAACAATCTCTTGTTTTCTTGAGCTCTGAGGGCAAGGATTCTAGATATTTTATGTATTATAGGTTCTGTTAACTAGCATTTTTTTTTTTTTAAATCAGCAGGACCAAAGAAAATAGTACTTTTTTTCCTGAATTGTACTTACTATACTATAATTTACATTTTGGACTATTTACATTTTGGACTTTTAGGTAGAACACTATAAAATGCTGAGATGTCTGGTAAGTAGAATTAGAATAGGTGTGACTTGTGGTAACAGTTTTAGTCTTAAAAGTTTATGCAACTTGGTTTAATGTTTATTTTTTCTAATGTAATGTGTATTCATTTTGTAATTTCTTATTAGGTATTTTAGTTAGGGTTAAATGTTTTCGAGAACAGTAGCCCAAACAGAACTTCATATTTTTTGAAAGAATATTTCTTAATCTTTAATTCAGAGAATTGCGTAAGAAAATTTTGCTAAAAAGGGCTTTTTTGTTTACATAATTGAGGTTAAAAACAAAGATTAAATATTTGGTTACTGTATGGTATTCACAGGGTTTTCACTATTCTAAGAAGAAGACTTTGCTACTAATTCCTTAATATTGGAGTAAATCAGACTGATTCTGAAGGTGATGTCTGTGGGTATAGAGATACTGGCTTTCTCTGAATGCTTCATTTCTCTCCCAAGGAAGATGAGTTTGAGAGTAATGAGGAAAAAAAGCAGTCTCTCTCCATTCTACCTTAGAGTTTTGTTTGTTTTCTTCAAAACTACTTGTTGAGCACTTAGCATTTGTAATTGTGTTGAGGGAAGAAGGCTATTCTAATACCTGCAATTGAGAAGAAATAAACTGAACTGATCAGCAACTTGACATAAATGGTATGCTTCTGGTGAAAACCCTTGGAATATAATCTCATAGATTAAGAACTGTGTTTAAGGTGTTTTAATGCACTGAGGTTTTGTTTCTTATTTGACTCAAATTGGGCATTTTTGGCTGATGGGAGTCTCTTCAAGTTGCTTTCCGTCTCCTTTTGAGAGACGGTGTAACAGTGGTCTTTGGTAGTTTCCTTGCTTTCTTGCATGACGAGATGTCCTATGCTTCCTACTTCAGCCCTGAAATTGGCCATTTCTTCAAGGACTTCTGGTTCCTGTTAGTGGAACTTGTTTATATAAGAGACTACAATCTAGGTATGGGGTGCACAATAGTATTGGGTTCTAGGCCTTTTTAGAACTAGGTAATGCATATTTTTAGTAAGAGAAAAATAAATCACAAGTTCCTACTTACATTTCTGTTCACATACAAAATGACATTAATAGTTTTAAAGCTTCATTTATGTGAATTTTATTGACATATTGTAAGCATTAAAATAATTTTAATTTGATTTTTTACGTTCAGTTCCATCACATACAAATTTTCGAATAAAAGTACAATGATCAAACTTACTGTCAAGAAAAATTGTTCTAGGATAGTGTGGTACATTGATCCTCTCACTTCTCATATTCAACATGTTGCTCTATATCCTTCAGATGTAACCAGCTTTGAGGAAAAGATGAAAAGGTTTTTCTTCTTTTGTATTTGTATATATTTTTCCTTTCTGAAAATTTTGTTTTATAATGAATTTAACAAATTTCTTACTTGTTTTATCTATATTTATAGAAAGTTTTAAGTTGGTACTAATAAAACTATTAAGGCTACTGAAAGAAGTTTAAAATTTCTTTGTGGTTCTTTTTTGTCCTTAGATTCTGTCCCCTAGGGATGTATACACTCAAAGTGTTGCCTTAAGGTATATTAGTCTCTTTTTTTTTTTTTAAATGATAACAGTTTCACTGGTTTACAATAATAAAGGTTTCCTTGTCATTCATTTTATGTGTAGATAATATGGGTTCACTGTGGCTCTGTTCTGTGTGTGCTCATTTGGGGATCCACGCTGTTGGAGCAGGCCCCATGTAGGACATACTTGTGGCAGAAGAAAAGAGCAGGAGAGTTGGCAGACACTTGTAATGTCTCTTAAATCTTGTGATTGTATATGGCGTGTATCACATCTACTCAATTCCATTGGCCAAAGCATGTCACATACTCAAGGTCCAAGTTGTTGAGGGTGAGGATGAAAAACTATATTGCAGGAAAAGAAATGAGTGATTAAATTTGAACAGTGATATATTTGACTAATAAAGCCTCTTAAATTGATTGTTCTCATGTGTTGATGCCATTATAGTTACGATAATTGGTGCTAGTTTTGTGTTTTTTTGTTTTAAAGGGATTATCTGAAAACCAAGCTAGAGAGATAACTGAAGGTTAAGGGGAAAAAAGCTTTCGTTAACTCTTATCTGTAACTGTCTTATACGGCATCGGAGGGGCAAATGGTAGTAGGATCTGTATTTACCAACCTGTGCTTTCTCAGCTTAGTGACTACTGTGAGTTGAATTGTGTCCCTCAAAATTCATACGTTGAAGTCCTAACCTCCGGTACCTCAGAATGTAATCTTGTGTGGAAATAGGGTCTTTACAGAAGTGTAAGTTAAAATGAGGTCATTAAGGTGTTCCCCAATACAGTATGACTGGTATCCTTGTTAAAGAGGAAATTTGGACACAGACGTAGAGGGAAAACAGTATGAGGAGACATGGAGAACATGGTGAGGTGTCTGGAGTAATCCATCTGCAAGCCAAGGGCTATGGTCTGAATATGTTCTTCCAAAATTCATGCTGGAACTTGATCTCCATTATAGTGGTATTAAGAGATGAGGCCTTCTGGGAAGTCAGTAAAGTCATGAGGGCAAAGCCCCCATATAAAAGAGGTTGAAGAGAGCTCCCCAGCACCTTGTTCCATATGAGCATACAGCCAGAAGGCACCATCTGTGAAGCAGAGATCCCTCACCAGATACCGTACCTGCTGGTGCCTTAATCTTGGACTTCCCAGCCTCCAGAACTGTGAGAAGTAAAATTCTCTTGCTTATAAATTACCAAGATCTAAGGTATTTTATTGTGGCAGCCCAAATGGACCGAAGACAGCAAGGAAGATAAGAGAGAGATCTGGGACAGATTCTTCCTTAACACCTTCAGAGGAAGCATGGCCTTGCCAGTACCTTGATTTCAGACCTCTGACTTCCAGAACTATGAGACAATAAGTTTCTGTTAACTCATTTATTTTATGATACATTGTTGTGGCATCCCTAGGAAACGGGTGCAACTATAGGTTTTGTTGTATTTTGATTGCCTTTATGGCCAAGCAAAAAATGTGGAACTTTTCTAGAGGAGTGCCTTGAAGCAGAAGTTTGGCAGCAAAGGCAAGAAGAAACTAGGTTGAGGATAGCTTATTTTTTAACCTTTATTGTATAATAATGGGATAGTCTAGCTGTTGAGGAGATGCAAGAGGATATAATCTATAATAGACTGGAAATCACACCTTCAAATCTGTTGTCCTTTCCAGCTCTGAAAAGGTGATGTGTACTTGAGTTCTTTCTTTAGTAAACTACATAACACTAAGTTTTATAGTGGATTACAAGGGAAGTTTTGAAAGTTAGAAGGTATCTGGATTGAATTGTGTCCTCCAAAAGATATGTTGAGGTCCTAACCCCCTGAATGTGACCAGAGTTGGAAATAGGATATTTGCAGATATAATCAAGTTATGATGAAGTTATTAGAGTGGGCCCTATTCCAGTGTTTTTATAAATAGAAATTTGGACACAGGCACAGAGAGGAAAATGCCATGTGGAGACTCAGACACAGAGGGAAATTGGCCATGTGAAGATGGATGCAGAGATTCAAATTTCGCTGCTATAAGCCAATCAAAGCCTGGGGATACAGAAGCTGGAAGATGAATGGAATGATTCTCTTCTAGAGGCAGTGGAGGGAGCATGGCCCTCCTGACACGGTTTGTTTCAGACTTCTAGCCACTAGAATTGTGAGAAAATAAATTTCTGTTGTTTTAAGCCACCCAGGAAACTGATGCAGAAGGGCATAAGAATTTTGAGAATACTTTGTGGTCTGAAGAGCTGTTTCTCTTAAATCATCACACTTTGTACAGATTATCAGAATGTTTTTAGTTGAATAAACCACAGATTCCTAAACAGTGTTGTGCACTGTGTTGACCTTTGAATCTTTAAAAAATACTGTTGCCGAGCTTCCGTATCCAGAGATTTTGATTTAATTAGTACACAGTATGTCATGGCATCAGTATTTTTAAAAGCTCCCCAGGTGATTCTAATGTGCAACAAATTTTTGAGGAACCACTGGGCTAAAGCTTCCAGCTTGGTCAAATAATCGACCACTCCCTCCTGCACAAAATACTGTGTGTTCATTTAACTTTTATTAGCCTCCTGGTAGCATCTTCCCCACTCCCAAACTCATTTGTGTCTTGGCCTACCATGATTTTTTTTTTTTAAATTGCTGCATTTTTTTTCTTTTCTGTTCTTGCCAGCCTGGCTAGACATGTGATTATATTAATCTTCATATATAATGAAATATTTATAAGATTGCTTTAAGAGGTTTTATTTGTATTAAAACACTGAACAAATTTTTAAAATTTCTAAGTTATATATGCATATCTGCTTTCAAAGGATGAATTATTAGTGTTATATAAATTGCAAGTAAATGAAAAACTAGCATTTTTGTTAAAATAGATTTTTGCTTTATTAAATATAAAAATAGTTTAATTACTCAAATCATTATTGGCCATTCTCTTGCAAGGTTGTATTAGGAATGATAAACTGAAGGACATGAAAATATCTACCTTCTCAAACATTTCTTTTTGTCTTCAGATCTCCCACTTTATATCACTTTTTCCCCATTGTTAGATAACAAAGTGAGGGACATGCACCGTCTATCAATGTATCCTGGATTACCAGTTTCCTCATGAGAAGTTCTAAGTTTTGGTTCTTTTGGGGTGGGGGTGAGTATTTGGTAATCTAAAAATAATACAAGTAGCACATTTTAGATCATCTGGGTGGCCACTTTGTAACAGCATACAACTATGTGTGTTGATTTTTTTTGTTTGTTTTTGAGACAGAGTCTCACTCTGTCACCCTGGCTAGAGTGCAGTGGCTTCATCATAGCCCACAGCAACCTCTAACTCCTGGGGTCGAGTGATTCTCCTGCCTCAGCCTCCTGAGTATCTGAAACTACAGGCATGTGCTACTGTGCCCTGCTAATTTTTTTCTATTTTTAGTAGAGACAGAGTCTGGCTCTTGCTCAGGCTGGTCTTGAACTCTTGAGCTCAACTGATCCTCCCATCTTGGCCTCCAGAGTGCTAGGATTCCAGGTGTGAGCCACCATCCCCAGCCGTGTGTTGATTTTAATCTTGTAGTTGGCAATAGACAGGCGCCTGGTTATTGATAGGTGAATTTGTTTTCATTTCATAATGTGAGTACTGTAAGATAAGGATGATGCCTGGTTTTATATTTATATTAATTTTGGTGATATTATGTTAAAATAAGTTAACTTTTAGGACCAGTTTTCAAAAGGTACTTAATATTACTCAAGTTTGAGAAACTTGAGTTAAGAAAATATATTTATGTCTTTGTTGCAATATAAGTTCTTTGGAAAGCAAAACATTAAGCTATTTTTATTTGTTAGCATTTTGTTACATCAGGTTGTCAAGCTTGTTATCTACCTGGCTTTAAGGAATGAAGTGTACTTATTGGTGGTGCGAGATAGTATAGAAAACTTGCAAGACAAGTACGTTGAAGAGGTCAGTGGGCTCAGTTGGTGTTACAGTATCGGGGTGGTCAGAGTTGGGGTTCAGGAAAAGGGGAGGAGGAGGAGGAAGTTGTTAAGGCAGAGTGTTTCGCTAGTAGAAGAGTGTGAAATATTGGGGTGGTTGGTAGGGGAACTAGTCTAGGGAAAGGGATGATAGGAGATTGTAGGAAGAGCTAGGCTTACAATTCTGCCTAGGCTTAGGCTTCCCATGCCAATAATGTGATAATGGTTCAGATACAAGGGTTTTGAAAAGAAGGAAAGCCTTGTCATCTTATGCTTTTGAATATCTTATAACGTATCCACAGCAATTATTCATGTGGTCAAGAGTAGTGGTGTGACTATGGATTAGTTTTTTGCCATTATTACACACATGTATTAATACCTCTCTGTTCCCTAGATCTCTCTCACTCCCTACCTCTCCGCTGTTCTTTCTTATGTGTTCTCAGGGTACACAGGGGCAGGTATGGAAATTGGACTAGGTGTAACCTGGAAATCTGACTGTAAAGAATTTCAAATTTGTTGCTTAGGTAGCCCCCTCCCTTTATTTCTCATGTAGCTAATAGGTTGAGTATATGATAAATCAATTCTGCATGTACCAAAGTCCTGCATTCTTTGTTGCCATATATGGTGAAGAAGGTCACGAATGCTCATAGTCTCGAATGTGTTCTCTTTGGGAAATAAAGGCTGTGGAGAGAGAGAGAGAGAAACCAGTTTCAAGTTTCAGTTGGTGGGAAAGGAACTGTGACCCTTTGGAACTTATCACAACACAAATGATGAGTCTGGGCAAAAAAAGGTGATTTGAATCCCACCAGAAGAGAAGGAAGTTTGTTGTGGTGCTTTACTGCAGCTTCCACACCTGTTCTGCAGTTTTTGTGTTAGAGCTGGCAGGGAATGGGACACAGTCTGAATGTGACTGGGAAACCTACTGTTGACAACAATTCTTTTATATTACTCTGTTTCTCTACTGTTACAGTGTTCAGGGCCTAGAACAGTGGCAGGCTTATAGCGTAGTACTGGAAAGGACATTTATTAAATACATGATAGAAAAACTAAATTTGAGTAAAATTATTGAATCCAGTGGGTTCAAATATATGGAAAGAAGTTCATTTAAAAAGGTATAGTCTCAGAAAATTTATAATTTTCACTCCTGATAGTGTTTTAGAGTTAGTAGACGCCGTATATTTTATCAAAAGTAGAACTTTGGTACACTGATGTTTATGGCTTTTAAGTACCTTTTTGTTTAATAAGTATAGGTTTATTGGATAACTAGCATGTATTCCAACATGAACCAGATTAAAGAAACCAAATTAAAGATTTAGGTCATGTTAAGATCTGAACAATACTGTGACCTAAGGAACTTACTTCCCAACTTTCCCAGGAAAAACTCTTTAACTTTGACAAAAAGATTATCACCAAGAGGGAATCAATGTTTATACTAACAGGTCTCAAACGTTTTAGTCTTAGGGTCCTGTTAATGATGTTAATTTATTGATGATCCCAAAGAGCTTTTGTTTATGTGTGTTATAGCTATGGATATTTACTGCATTAGATATTAAAGCTGTGAACTTTTCTATTACTCATGCATATTAACATAACAACAAAACCTATCCATAACATTAACACAAATCATGTATTTTTATGAAAACTAAGTATTTCCCAAGACAAAATATTTAATGACAAGAGTGGCATTGTTTATACCTTTTTGCAAATCTCTGTTTATCTCTAGCTTGGCCGGGTGACTGTGGTGAGGCGGGAGGACTGATTGAGGCCAGGAGTTCTAGACCAGCTTGAGCAAGAGCCAGACCCTGTCACTGCAAAAAATAGAAAAGTTAGTTGGGCATGATGGCGCATGCCTGTAGTCGCAGCTACTCCAGAGGCTGAGGCAGGAGGATCTCTTGAGCCCAGGAGTTTGAAGTTGCAGTGATTTATGATGACACCACTGCACTCTAGCGCAGGTATTAGACAGAGACCCTATCTCTCCCCACCTCCTCTGCCCCCACCAAAACCCAAAAAACCCCTCTTGCTTAATAAAAGACAGCTGTATCCTCACATCTGCATCTGCATTTATGCTTTGAGATATATTGTTGTAGTTGAAATACGTGAAAAAAATCTGGCCTTAAGAAGATAATAGTTGGAAATTTTCCAAATCAAAATAAAAATTTGTTTTTCAAATAAATTTGGGTATTCTTCTTTGATACTACACCAACTCTGATTTTAAGTTTTGAGCACCTTGAGCAGCCTTAATAGTGAAGTATACTTAGTATGAAGTGAAAAGAAAGTATCTTTTAAGATGATACTATTTTATTAAAAAATCTATCTTTGCAGTTATGGAGTGATGCACTTGTGGTGTTCCTCTGGGGGCTTTTTTGTTTGCTTGTTTTTTAAGCAGGAAATTTTATACAACAGTACTGACAACTGTTTTCTCTCACCGTGTGAAGTTGACCTGTGAGACTTTCATGGTGGATTTCTCCTGGTTTTCAATAAAAGCTGGAAGCCTACTCCAATTTATATCTATTATCAATCTCTACTCTGTTTTCTTTTGCCCCTTGTCTTCCAGATTTACCAGTAGCTGGGTTGTGTTTGTGTATACATCCATGTGTCAGTCTGTCTTCTGATTACTAAACTTGGTTTAAGTCTTTACTTGATTTGAACAAGCATATATTGCCCATCGGGATGAATTTTGATCTTTTCTTTACAATTTTTTTTTACCTATACTTGGATGCTTGATATATGTGAGTCATGTGTTTCTGATACCAGAACAATCTTTTGCACATTCTCTCTTGACGTTCGAAAGAATTTACTGAGTATAAGCAATCCATAAATGCTTTGTTTTGATTTACTTAGACCCCAGTGGTCTTAGTTTTCTCTAACTAGGGTTTTCCCCCACTATGAAGAACCAAGGAATAACCGTACCATCTTATCCAATAAATTGTTTCATAAATAGCATTATAAGTAGTACTTATTACTGTATTAGCCAGTTATACCCAGTACCCTGTTCTCTTTATTCTTCCTGTATTATTAAAGTTTTAAGTGAAGTTTTTCCATCCATTCAGGTAATTGACTATCCTTTTAAAACTTGAGCATGTCTTCCAGTCTTTAAGATTCTTATATCTGTTCCAAAGCCAGTTAGTTTGTTTTAATTGAGAAGGTTTCATTCTTTCTAATGCTAACTGACATTCAGGGTTTTCATACTAGTGGGAGGGGAACAAGCTTCTTGATTTTTGTTTTTCATACTGACTTTCTCTAATTCTTTCCCAGACTGACATTGATTTGCCTTAAGTGCTGTGACTGATTACTGCTCAGTCGTTGGAAAGACGGACACAGAAGTGTGATCTATCTTCTGTTCCTTTAGTGTTTTCATTTCTTGTCCTTCTTTGTTCCCCTGTTGATATAACTTGGCTATAATTTATTCAGTTATTCAATACATATTCATTAAGTTCTTCCTGGAATCCTATAGTTTTACATTTTAAAAGGATCTTAGGTATCATCTGGGTAAACAGTCACTCTTACATGTTTAGGAAGATGAAGTCTATGTCTGTGGACTATGAGGCAGCTCATAAGAGGTCTTTTGGGTATAAAAAGAAGTAAGGCTATCGCTAAAGTCATTTGGACTTAAATCAAAGTTGATTCATCACACAGTGGATGCTAGTTTACTGCTGTCAGTATAGAGAGCATTGTTGATATCCTAAAATTGCTTAATTGAGATTTCAAGCTAGTGTTCCATCATCAGATGAATGGCAAATGTTCAATGTTCTGTTTTTTTTAAAAAGTGTTCTGTGAAAACTATTCTTACCTGTGGGCTGTACAAAAATAGGTGACAGGTTGCATTAGACACATGCTGACCCACTGGTTTAGATCACAATTGAAACAAACAATTCACAGAAGTCTCAGTTGCTAATAATTAATTGGTTTAGTGTACCATTTTTCTATGTCTTTATAAAAGTCAGTGTTCATAAATATAGTAGATTTTAATAAGCATCGTATGCAGTAGGTACTTAAATGTTTCTTAATGAGATGGACTTATTTGTTTTTCCTTTCCCTAGTACCTGGAAATATCCATCTAAGATCTGACCATATTTTGACCTAATGTATTTTGTAGGGCTATAAAAATGCTTTATTAAATGAGCTTCAAGTTTCCTGTATAAAACCCTGTAACATGTACTGACTTGAATCATTGATGTTTAGAAGTGGAAGAGACCATTTTCTCATTTTATAGATGAAGAAACAAAGGCCTAGAAGATTCACATCACTTACCTAAAATCATATAGGCTACCTGAGATCTTACCTCGCTATCTTGTTTTCTTTAATTTACATTTGAGAGCTCTGGATTCCAATGAAAAAGGGAAGGAAAGGAAAAGTAATTTAGACATTTATCACTTCTAAGTTATAATTATACTTTAGTTTCTTAAGATTCACCAATTTTGGAACTTGTTGACCATTAATCTGTAAACAAAACTGTAACCCCCAACACCCCCATTCAGAGGATCTTATAGCACAAAAATTGCCTGTAACTGAAAAAAGAGATTGCCCTTTATATAAAATGTATACATTGCTAAGTACACTTTTAAGAAACTTGCCTTGGAAGATGTTCATGTGCCAAAATTGGAAGATAAAGTCAACATCAGTGCATGCTGATTTCTCTTCACACACTATCATATCTACCTTTTTTGTTTATTTTGTTTTTTTTAACCTGCATTTGTTTCCTTTGGGGGTGGGGAACCACTATAGACTTTTCAGTGGGACATTATATTCAAATTAATAAAGATATCTTGTAAAAAATCTGCACTTTCACCATTTTAGTAGTGTGAATAAAATAACATTTCATGAGATTGGGCCTTTAAAAATATGATTTAAACTTAGCATGTATCCTGATGATAAGAGCAGTAGAGTTTTTGTTTGTTTTAAGGAAATACACTGCTTTGCTTTCCTTTGGACATAATATTACAGCAACCATGAAAAAATATCCTTAAAATGTTTGCAAATAAACTGTAGTTGTAGTTTTCAAGGATGATATAAATGAAATGTAAATGTGCTATTGTCATTAATGCTTTAAGAAATGATTTAATTTTGTTCCAGTGGGTTTTTGTTTGTTTTTGCATTAAAATAAGCCTGAAGTATGTGTTTCATTTAGAGCCTAGTATTTCTTCTCAAGATTATCCATATGATTATATCTAAATTTTCATGTTGCATTACAATTTACAAATATATTTTGGTAACCATGTTTTCATTTAGTCTATTAACATCTTAATTTAGTCACATCTTAAGCTGTGTTGCTGAAGATGTTAAAACTATGTCTTAAAACTTACCTTTCTTCAGTATATCATATTTTATACACACAAAAGTAGCATTACCTAACATTGGTAGGATTTTAATTATTATTTTTAATGAGGGGGTGAATTAAGGGTAAAGCTTTTTTTGGTGCTGCTTCCGAGAGTATTTTATTAGACGGAAGTGGGCATTGGTAGGCGGAAGATTATAAATGTTAATGTGTCATGTTAATCTCCTTGTCTTGGATAATTCCAGAAGGACAGCATAGGTTTCTAAAGATAGAGTCAGATTTTCAAAAAGGCAGATCCTAGCAATTGTGAATTTAACTTCAATAAATGTAAAGGTATCAAATGAATGATTACACAGTTTTAAGAATTTGTGACAATAGATATGTATGTTTGCTAGGGCTGCCATAACGAAATACCACAGATTGGGTGGCTTAAACAACAGTAATCTATTTTCTTACAGTTCTGGATGCTAGGAATCCAAGATTAAGGTGTCGCCAGAATTGGTTTCCTTGAGACCACTCTCCTTGGCTTGCAGATGACCATCTTCTCACCATGTCCTCACGTGGCCTTTCCTCTGTGTGCATGTATCCCTGGTGTCTCTTCCACTTTTACAAGAGTGCCAGTTATATTGGATTAGTATCCACTCTAATGACTACATCTCAATTTCGTCACCTTTTTAAAGGCCCCGTTCCAAATACAGCCACATTCTGAAGTGATCACAGTGTGTCTTGGTTTCGTCAAGACAAGTGGACAGAGTTGCCTATGATAACCTAGTGGGCAGCATGACAGCAGGTGAACTGTGACTTTGTTTCACAGCAGTTTAAAAACTCACATGCAGTAAACAAAACAAAATAATTTTAATTGATGATTCTGTGTGAGTTTAGAAGCTGTTCTTTAGTGGGCATTGTAGTGGTCTGTGTGTGATAGTAGAGGCTGGGTAACCTTTAGGATTGCCGTTTCTGTCATGGTTCATATAAACTACAGCGATAGCACGCCTGTTCATGAGGCCTTGGCAACATGTGTCATGACTTGGAATTAGCAATGGGACCTTGTAGTGCTAAGAATTTTCATTCTTTTTGAATTTTTTTTTATTTTTTTAATTTTCATTTTTAATTATGGGTACATAATGGTTTATCTTTATTGGGTACATGTGATGTTTTGATACAGTCATACAATGTGAATTAATCGAATTAGGGTAATTGGGTTATCCATCAGCTCAGGCATGTAACATTTTTTTTTTTTTTTTTTTTTGCCTTGGGAACATTCCAGTTCCACTGTTGTAGAGAATTTTGATTCTTTATGTTCATTTCATTGTTTTTTTTCCCCTGTACTGACAAGTCATCGAAGTTCAGTATTTGAATAACATTTCTGAATATATAGAGCTATACGTAGAAATGCTGTTCTCATATTTCAGTGTTGTCACATTAAAATGAGAAAATAATACTGAAGAGGAAATTAAATAGGATATATAAGGCCTAACCCCAGACAAAGCATGTAGCAGGTATTCAGTAAATGGGAATATACTTCCCCTTTGTTTTCCTTAACATTCAGATTAATGAGAAGCAGTGTGCACACAGATAGGAGCAAAGGTAACTTGGTACACTTCAGAAATCTTGAATTAAAAAGAAAATTATCTCCTCCAACACTGTGCCTGTTACAGAAGCCCATAAGCCACCCACATTTATATCCTTTACCTACCTGCTGCCTTCAGCCTTTAGGTTGTAGACTCTCATAGTTTTCTGTACTTTTTCTTATCCAAGTTGTAATTGTTGCCTTTCTGTCCAACAGCCTGTAAGGTCATAAGTTCTGGTTCTAATCTACTTTATTTAGCTGTGCTTTGAGGACCTGTCGTACTACGCGGCAGCACTGGAGATGCTCAATCATACTTTTGACTGAGTGGATGCAATAAAAATTCGTCAGAAAAATAGTGCAGCAGTGCATTTCCCCCATCTTTGCTCATTGTATGATCATTGTAGTGTTTCCTTTTCACTTGCCACCTAGCAAAGGCTTCTAATCAGTATTTGTTTGGATTGGTTTCATCACCCCAAAGTAATGCAAGTAACTGGAGATTTGATCTTCCTGCATGAGGGGAACAGAACCAGAGGTGAAGGCCGGGCGTGGTGGCTCACGCCTGTAATCCTAGGGGAGTTCGAGACCAGCCTGAGCAAGAGCGAGACCCCATCTCTACCAAAAATAGAAAAAAATTAATTGGACAGCTAAAAATATATATACAAAAAATTAGCCGGGCATGGTGGTGCATGCCTGTAGTCCCAGCTACTCGGGAGGCTGAGACAGTAGGATTGCTTGAGCCCAGGAGTTTGAGGTTGCTGTGAGCTAGGCTAACGCCATGGCACTCGCCCCAGGCAAGAGAGTGAGACTCTGTCTCAAAAAAAAAAAAAAAAAGAACCAGAGGTGACACTCTCCATGAGCCGTGAATGGTGCCATTGTAACTCCTCTGGAGCTTCTCTGCTGGGGTGTCCTTCCTTTACCCCTAGTTCAGTATCTGCAAAGGGTGACATCCCAGAGGGCTATGGTCTCTAGGCACCCACTTCTGTGGGCACATATTCCTACTGTGTAGTCTGGAAACAGTTGGAAATATCTGCGACTTTTTTCCCTCTCTCCTTATTTCTCCAGCTGTAGTCTGTCACTAACTTCAGTCATTTTCTTGTTTTAAAACAGGGGTGGACCCAGTTTGTCGATATTAAGAATCAAAATATACCATTCTTCTACATGGTTTTATCCAGTAATTTACTTGTACGAACTCTTCCTGATCTTGAGGAATATTCATAAATGCACACCAACAAAAAGAAATGGAAGAAAAATACATTAAGCATAAATATTCTATGGCAGTCTTGGAATAATGAAAATTTAGAATCATCTAAATGTTGAACAAGAATTTAACTAATGGATTTATTATGTGATAATATGTTGCCACTATACATTTTAGACTAAATTGTTTCCGTACAATAATTTTGATTATAAATTTAAGTTTAGCTCATGCAGAGCGTTTACAGATCTCTTAACAGTGTGCCGTAGGTAGGAGATTTGAAAAGACAATCTCATTTCTTTTTCTCTGTCCATAACTCTTTCACTGTTTTTTTAAGTCATTTATATTTTAAAAAATGTAATCTAGTATCATAATTGGGCCCTGGCATGCTTTAGGAATGGGATCAGAAAAGGATATTGGGGCGGGGGGTGCAAACAAAAAAAGAATACATCTGTCTTGATTGAGGCTGAAGTCTGAAATAATATTGAATGTGTAAAAGAAGAAACTAGGAAATGATTAAGTATTTGGAATAGTAGCCCACTGTGTGTAGGTTGAACTTAGTTTTGTGATGCTATACATATTCAGTTGAATGAATGAATCATAGCTGAATTGCCTCAGTAGTCCTATATTTTTATACTACTTGCTAAATTATTATCTGTAAAGTCATGCTGCAAAATGATACTTCATAGTGAACATTTAAAATACCAAGTGTACTTTTGAATATAACCACTTTGCTAAATACTAAGACTATAATTTTGTATTTGATTTTGGTTACTTTAATGTAGCTCTGGATTGAATTAAGTAATTGATTACCTATAACTGATTGGAGTTTTAAATTAAAGCTTTTGTGAGTTGCAGAAGCTGTTCCTGAGAGTTAGAATAGGAAAGTACAAAGATAGCTAATTTTGGGGGAACTCAGTTTTTTACTATATAAGTAATACACAATATGCAAGTAAATCCTTTGTGAATTTAGGAAGTGTTAGTTTATTATGAGTATTCTGTTTGTTTAATAGCCTATAAGCTCCTTGAGGAGGACTGACTTAGTTTATGCATAATACTCCCTTCACCAGGCTTGCCTCCTGGGTGGTATAGGGCTGTGGTCCCCAACCTCTGGGCTAGGACCAGTGTGGTGTGTGGCCTCTTAGGAACCAGGCTTTAAAAAATACTAGCAATATGTATTTATTAGAATTTTTATATACAAACATTTGTGTCATTTTTATTTTATTTTATTTTTTTGCCCTGGAGTGCATTAGGGGATGCTGAAGCACCACTGATCAGTACTTTTGGTTGGAATATTGATGACCTTTGCTTATCAGAACCAGGCATTTTGATAAATCTTCGTATCTTGGATACTTCTTCAGGGCCAGTGTTCATTATCCAAGTGTTGTGCTGAATAATATAGTAGGGGAAGAGAATACTTAATTCTGTTTTCTTTGGCAGTCTATCTCACTTGGATTCCACCTAGCCCATCTCATTTTGGGAAATCCTAAAAATAATCACTAATTGTTCCCCTGACAAACATATCCATAATTGGCCAAATTTTGATTTTATTTCTTATAATTTTATAAAGGGTGGAGTTGGTTGTTTTGTTTTTAGAATGATTCAGTTAAGCAGGCTTTCAGAATTGGCTGAGTGCCTACTCTGTGCGCTGAGCACAATACTGCGCATTCCTGAGGGTTAAGATAAAATTGAGCAAAGTATCCTCCAGAGCACTTATCCTCTGATGTACTACAGAGACATCCAGATAAGATGTCCCGGGCCAAAATCAACAAAGGAGTCTTTACCTTTATTATTTTGTTAGGCATTTATTGAACATTCAGTTTACAGGAAATTAATAGTAACTGTGTGAATTAATTTTTGGGGAGGTACCTGTTTCTTTACATAAAGATAGTTGTTACTCTTCCTCTGTGGTTTCACATCTAAGTAAACGGCAGTACCCATCCGGTTGTCCAAAAAGAAACCTTTGATTCCTTACTTTTCCTTAACCCTGCAGTCCAGTCAGTTGCCATTGAGTCTACTTTGTAAATATTTTTGGAATCCCAGTACTGTCCCAGCTCTGCTGTACCAGTCCAGTTTTTAGTCTTCTCATGGATCACTGCAGCATCTTCCTAATTTGGCTCCCTATTCCAGGCCATTTTCCTTACTATATATTCTTTACATCAGAACCAGTGTGATGATTTAAAAATGTAAATCTGGTTTTCCTCTTGTTCTGCCAAGAACTGTTTTACTGAATTTAGCTAGGGCTTCCTCTGTGCATGTCCTCCAGAAAATTGTTACTGCCTCCTTATTTGTCTGTTTTCCTTTATGAGATAGAAGCTTGATGGGTATTTAGTCACCACTTTTCCTACAACCTAGGGCAGTAGCAGTTTCTGTCACATAGTAGTCACATGTAAACACAAATTTAAAAATGCTTGTAATTTATGATTTTTAAATATATTGTTAACTTTGTATTATAAAGAGATCCATGACTTAACAGTAGCAGGATAATCAGCATAGATCCACAGTGTTATTTAATAGATACCCCTTTATATGGAGTAGATGTTAGTATATAATTTTTAAGCAGGAATCAGCAAACTACAGTCTGTGGGCCCAATCCAGCCTGCCACCCTTTTATAAGAACTACAAGCAAAGAAAGGTTTTATACTTTCAACTACTTGGGAAAAAAATCAAAAGATTAATAGTGTATGACACAACATTATCATGAAATTCAAATTTCAGTTTCCATAAATAAAGCTTTATTGGAACACAGCCACACTCAAATTTGTTTACATTTTGTGTGTTGCTGCTTTTGCACCACATGGTAGAGTTGAGTGGTGTGACAGACTATATGGCTGATAAAGCCTAAAATATTTACTGTCTGGCTCTTTATAGAAAAGTTTCCTGACCTCCTCTTTAAATCCTTTTGGTGACATCAGAACAGAAAAGTATAATTAGACATACTTAAGTCATGTCTCAGTTTTCTTCTTTTTCCCCCTCCATGTTCAAGGTTTAAGTACATTGAGTAAGAGAATATCATTTGAGTGTTGGAAACGATGTTATTCCAGCTTCTCTATCTTATACATACCTAGTAGAGCCTTTTGAGATTTGAACATTGCAGATTAGATGTTGAGAAAACAGAGACTTCAAATCCTGCCAAGTTTTGCATACAAAACCAGAGTGGAAGATTGTAGTTTTCCCCCATCCAATGGTCTAAAATCAGTCTTTACCTAAAGAACTAGTATTCTTGATTTTTAAAACTTAACTTTTTTTTTTTTTTTACAGTTAAGGACAAAAAAGAAACAACTCTTTGTGCTATTTGATATAACTATTAAAAAATATGTTACTAACTAAAGCCCTCTTATAAATTTTGATTCATTTTTTGCTGATATGTTACCTTGCAGAAAAATAGCACCAGCCATGTTTTGGTTGTGTAATCATTTCTTAACTATTGGAAGTAACTTTATTTGTTAGGGTTCATTATTATTAGGCAATAGCGAACCTTCATTTTACATCATTTAAGAAAATCAAATGGTTTTAACAATATTGTTTACATTTTGTTTAAAGATATTTTACTGAGAAAATACTTAATTAACTTTGTTTTATTTTTAGGGTTATATCCTGTGTTGTGACCTCATGGTTTAAGTGGGAATAAAGATGAGTATAAGCAGTGATGAGGTCAACTTCTTGGTATATAGATACTTGCAAGAGTCAGGTGAGTACTTTTATAAAGTAAATAGGCCTCAAATTATTTTAATATTCTCAAAATAATCTTTTATGCATTTGAAATTTGTATCAGTCCAAACTGTTGAACTTTGTATGTTTCCTTAATGTCTGGACTGCCATTTTAAAGCTGTGTTTTACTGCATGGTTTAACTCTCTGACTCTTTCAAATATGTTGGAATTATCTCAGGCAAATATTGTAACAAACAGTTTGGCTTTCACTGTTCAAAGACCATTTTGATAATTTGTTATGAGGAGAGATTATTGCATGTGTTTAGTTAGGAACATATAAACTCTCAGATACCAAGAGTTTGTAATGTATATCTAGAATCTTCAATTAAATGTTGTTGGTCATAATTACAGTTAGCATTTCAAAAGCTAAATTAACAGTAATTTTTTTCAGAATGCTTTCATAAGTAGTATCCCAATTGATTAAGTGTATCCTTGACCTGAATTCTTAGTAACTGTATTGAGGGTGATTATAAATATAAATCATTGAAAGTTATTTGTAATTAATATAATATTAAATAAATAGTGATCATCCACATTTTCTAGATTAAAGAGGTATAGTCATAAAATAGAAACGTTACTGCAAGGGAAAATGTGGATTGATTCAGCAAAGAAAAAAATAAAGGAGGGAAATCTTAGGAATGGGTGGGTCAGAGGATGTGACAAAGATTGATTGCAATGGTCAGTGCTGATTGCTAACATGAAATGAAATCACTGGGTGGTTGAAAATGTCATGGTCTAGAGATTGAATTTTAGAAATTGTACCTTGATGTTACTCTTAATGTTTTAGTAGTAAGGTGAAGTGCAGTATAAAAAAAGATAATTTTGGTAGTTGCATGTGAGGGACGACAGAAGGAATAGAATAGAGGTCTACTCTTGTAGGGCAGCGAGCCCTCAGTTTATGGTATTAAGACTTTTGAATCATTCTTATGTGGCACGGGTAGTTCTCCTTTCCTGTGCAGGGAATACATGGCCTTAGATACATTGTTTGCATCTCCCAGCTGTGCTCCAGTTCTGAGCCTTTCTCCTGAGTGGGGTTTTCTCTGCCCAAGCACCATCACTGCTGCTCTCTGATGTCGAACAGCTGAGAAGGTGAAGTCCAACAAGGGCAGGAAGGGAAAGAGAGAGAAATAACTAAAGTAACCAACCGACAGAGAATAACTTACTACGAAGCTTTGAAATTCATAGACCTTGTTTTGTTTGTTTAAAATGGTAAACTGTTATTGAAGGCAGATCTAAAAGAGGACTTCCAAAGCATGTTCTGAATAAGATAAAATGATCAATAAACTAAAAAAGTTGCGACCTAGTTGTTATTACATATGTAACATGTAAACATGTGTTCAGATGTTGTTATGTAGCAATTTGACCAAAATGGAAAGAATTTCTTGGGTATAAGCAAACTGTGCTTTCTGCTTTTGAATTTGACCACCTTTTAGGCTAGAGCTTTGAAGCTTTTGGACACTGAAGCAAAAGACATTGTGAAGGATCGGTAGATGGGAAATATTGTCATAAAGGCTTATAGGTTTATTGTAAAGGCAACTATTAAGGTTGAACTGTATGAAATTACTGTTTTTGAAAGACAGAAACAGTTACATAGCTCAGCAGTGCGCCCTGTGGTTCAGTCTTTGCTGGGGTGAAATAGGGCAAGATGCGGTTTAGAGGTGTTAGTGTGCATGCAAATTTTCCTGTTTCTAAACAGAAGTTCACAAATTGATATTTTATGTTGCAACAAGAAAATACAGTGAGTAAAAGGGGCAGTAAAATAATATTCTGGATTAATTTCTGAAAAAGTATCCAGTGATTAAATACTATCAAAAGTCTACTTAAAGTTGCTTATGTTCGCAGAAAAAATCTTGTAAATTCCACTTTTTAAGCTGTTTTATGTTGCAATAAAAATAAAGCAAGGATGAAAAAAATCTTTGTATGGTAGACTGATTATCATATTAAGTCTTTTATAGTTGTTTACTGCATTCTTACCTGTGTTTCATGTATTCTTTAGAAAGTTTTATACTTTACAGTGTACTGGTGATGTTAAGTCGCATCTAAAAATATGAACACCAGTCCCTTGGTAAAAGTTGTAACTTCCTATTTACATTATGATTTATAGGGGAAAATCAGACTCAACTGATGACATTTTGACTTATGGCAGTTTTTCTAGGACTTCAACTTGCCATAAATTTAAGAATCGCCTATACCAGAGTTCTAAAGTTTGATCCTCTGACCACCTGCATCAGAATCACTTAGAGAACGCCGAGTGGGGCCCAGGAATCTGCATTTTACAAATGCCCCAGGTGATTCCTAGGCTTAATAAAGTCTGAAAGCCACTGCTCTATATTAGTTGTAGGACAATTAGAACTTGACAAGAAAGTTGACAACAGGTATGTAGCATGTTCACAATATCTTGAAAGAAAAATTATAATTAGTAACTTTTCAAGATAAAGTAGAAAGCATGAAATGTACACCTACTGAGATTTGGTGTGTGAGAAGAGAAGGTGCCACTGAAAGTGGTGTATTTGTATTAGTTTAGTAGGAATAATGAGGCATCTTTCTGTCATAAAGGATGCTAGGAGACATTCACTTGAAATTCTAGAAATAGGAGACGGCAGAGTTTAAAAATTTTATAGTTCTGTGAACTTACAACAGTTCAGATAGAACCCTGAATCTTACCCATAACAAAAGCCTATAGAGGCTTCAGGTCTGGGCACTTGCCACTTACTTCAAAAGCTCTTTCTTGGTTCTGATCTCCACTTATTTATGAATATGGCTACTTTTGCAATAGATTCTAATTTGGCATCACCTAGAACAGTAAAATTTCTTTTCTGGGGATTCAGCATATTCATCACCATAACCTTCAAAGGATACTTATTGAGATTTAGTTGTTACGTATCTAGGAAATATGATATAAATTACTTTTAGGTCATAATTATTTCTCTTGAAAGATTTAAAGCAATACAGAAGAAACTGGAATCTTAATACTGCTCCTTTCCCTATGAAAGAGTGCTGACTTGGATTGGGAGATATGCAGAAAAGGAACAGTCATAGCAAAGAAAGCGTTTGTGCAAAGACGTGCAAAGAATCGGTTTGTGAAGGCTACCAAAAAAGAAATAAAATTTGCTCCTTGCCTGTCTCATTTTCTAAAGGCTCTCAATCAAAGAAAGTCTGAAAACACCTTATAGAAGTGTTATGTTTTGATAAATGTGGTTTAGAAGTATTGTTTTTCAGTAAGAACTCTTAATATTTATTCTCTGCAGTGTTTATTTTTGACTATGGTATCCATTTCTAGAGGGAATAAAATCACTTAAATTGTTTTAATTTTATGTATTTTATACTATAATCAGTACTAGAAAATGTTATCTGTTACAAGTTCCTCTCTTTCCCCCAAATTACATAACGTCTCAGATTCATTTTCCTCATCTATAAAATTTGTTGCTTATTGGAAAGGTATTACATTGTGATATTCAGCCTTAAATTAAGTTTAGTGGACATCTCTCTTTCAAATAAGCCATCCTCCCAACTCTTCAAAACTAATTAAGAGAAAGCTATATTTATCGTAGGGTTTTTATTAAAGGCTATAGATTTTTCTAGAAAGTTTAGCCTAAGCAAATTACTTTGGTCCTCACCATTCTGCATTTTTATGAAGTAGGCTTCCATACTCAACAAAAATTTCCTAGGGAATGAATTTTTTTTTTCTTTTGAGATGACTTGAAAATTGAGTGTATTTGGTGTGTAGTACTGTAAGTAATGATTAACTTGATTCAGTATGCTTCCTTTAATTAGTATTCACCCAGGGGCACTAATTTGATTGCTCTAATAACTCATCTATAGCAACCATATACATATAAATACTTAATGGTGCACTCCAAGTTGAATATAATCTGATACAGTGTTGATCTTACAAGAACTAAGCTGGTTTGGACCTTTTTAATTCCCCTTCATCCCCCCCTGCCCCACTTTGTATCACCTTTGACTCCTGCAGTTATTCACAGTTTTGGTTTGTTTTTTTCTGAACAAATTGTTCCTGGCGATTATTTGTGAACTTTCTGACACCTGTTTTTCTTGTTGCTTTGTGTAAGAAGATGTCATTTCATTTTGCTCAAATTTTATATTTGATTTGGGGGACAATTCTTGATACTAGATTTAACTGTCATCTGTTGCATGTTTATGAGCTCCATAACTTCTCCATTTATGACGTACTTGACTGTTGGAGGCTATGAAACCGTTTCATCTTCTGATCATAAGACTAACTGGAAATTTGCAAAAGCAAAATGTCCTTATTACTAAGATAAATTGTTTTCTAGATTGTGATTCTGAATACTATTACTTTTTGAAAAAATCCTCATGTTTTTAGAACTGAGGTTCATCTTGCATATAGCCTCCATAAGAAGGTGATGATACATGTAGGATTAAAATGTTTCGTTCATGAAAGATCATCTTGTCTCCTCACCCACCTCCCTCCATTGTTTTTTTTTCCCTAACCCTTTCAAAAGGATATCATATCTCCCTGGAGATAGGCCTTGCACCACACCAGTTTTTCTTAATATGGTGATTATTACTTCAAATGTTACATTTGCTTATAACATCACATGTCAAAACTATATATTATTATTTTTTTAATTTAGAAAACCATCATAGTAGGCACAAAGTTACCTAATGTTTATGCATAACATTAAAGTTCTGGCCTATGCCACTATGTAGGCTCATTCATTCATTTTTTTCATTTTAGGTTTTGTAGTAGCACCTATAATGGTTAATAAAATGTCAGCAATCAAATGACAGTGCAATTTGTCTTGACTCAGATAAAGGTAACTGAGCTAGATAATCCTTCCTTCCTACCTACTTCACCCCAGTGCCATTTATAAACAGACTTTACCAATGGATTCAATGGAGTCAGGTTAAACTGGCTATCAATAGTGTGTCTGTAGCCATGAAGAACTGGAGTGAAGAGAGCTCAGGATCTGGTATGTCTACCTTCAGACTTCATTTTAATTTTTATGAGTTGATGAACAGCTACAAAAGTGTAAATAGGTATATAGTTTTGCTTTATAATCAAATAAAATAGGGAATAATGTTGATTTGACACATATAGTTGTATACATATTTACCAATAAGCAGCAAGCAATTATCATGCATACTGGTAATTGCAATACTTCTATATTTCCAAATCAGTTTTTCTCCTTTTTTTTTTGTAAGCTGAAATGACCCATTTTTTGCTGAAACAGGAAATTCCTATTACACATTCCTACTGTCACACTTACTAAAGGACAAAGGTCCTTTTAATAGTTGCCAAACCGAGAATTTGTTCAATCTTAATTAGTAATCTTTTGTTTTTTAGGACTAGTCAGCATAGCGAGGGTATAATGAAACATATATAAATTGCTGATGGCATTATAAATTTGCACAGTTTTTTTGGAAAGCAATTTGGCAGGCATGAAAACTACTTTTAAAATGCTCGTGTTCCCTTCAGCTTTTGAAGGAATCCATCCTAAGGAGAAAAAAAATTATACATGGCAAAAGCCTATACATACCTGTTTGAGGTAAGATTCTTTTTAAATAGTGAACATTGGAAAAGTCCAAATGTCCAGCTATAGTATGACCAATGTACTGGCTGAATACATTTATTGGCTAAATATTATGATGCTATTAAAATTATTTCAGAAGATATAATTCGTATAAAATGTTCATAGTAATATTTAAGGACAAAATTGGGGCACAAAATTGTACCGCTAGAATATAAGTGCCAGGTTTAATTCTTCAACATCCCCTATAGCATTTCCCCTCGCGTTCTTTTTACCTTTTCTAAAATCTGGATCTGTGGGGCAGAGTTGGAAATTGACTTGGAGGCAAGAGAACATGTGATTATGGGAACAGGAATATAATTTTATGGGCTTTTCTGACCTGAAGCTTAAATAGGATTTTGTCTAAATCAGATTTTCTTTCCAAACTAGGGCACTGCGTTGTGATCATATTTAAGCTTTGCCTTTTTCATCAATTTGTCTTGTCTAGACACCCTGCACCATAACCATGGTATTCAAGGTCCATTTTCTTATTCCTGTATTGTCTGTTTGCAAAGTAGAGTTGGCAGGCTCTGGAGGACTGACTCCCCTTAGACAACACAGTCCCAGTCCCTAACATCCTAAGGGAAAGCACTCCCTGAAACAAGTACTGTACAGAAAATGTTTGTTTGGTGATCTCATGTGTAACTGTACAGAAAATGTTTGTTTCGTGATCTCATGTGTAACTCCCCCCCCCCCCATTTGTTTCAGAATGACTATACACTGAATTTCATGGTTTTCAGCCTGATTCCTGTCTGGCATTTCTCTTCTACCTCCTAAATCTTAATTACTCTAGTGAATGTTTAAAGTGCTTGATTACAGAGGTACTATTCATATCAGATTCGCTTTTACCCTTGGAAAGAAGGGATGCTATTTTAGGCAGTCATGCTGGATTTTAACATTTCACAAGTTTAGGTGATCCCTTTTGCCTCCTATTATGTAAAATGAAAGCTGTCCCTGATAAAGTATTTCCTACAGATAAATGGGAATGTTTTTTGGTATAAATCTGGTTCAAGTTTTAGATTGTTTTTCAAGGAAGACTTAAGTCTTGCTTTTTCTGGAGTCATGTATTTTTTGATGTACCAAAATACAAAATACAGTAGCATTACATTCTAATTTAACAAATGTTTATCGGGTAGTTGTTAATTAATGTGTTAGTTTCCCAGATTTAAAAGATTACTAGCTATAAACCCTTTGGTCAGATAGCCCAGTCTAGTAGTCAGACACAGGTCCACCAGTGTGGTAAGTGCTGCACATGTACAAATTACAGGATCAGTGTAGGAGAGAATGGTTAACCCTGGGGTAGTAAAAGAAGACTTCACCTCCATTCAGATAGGGAAAAAGAGTGTAGGAACACACAAGGCTCAGAGGCCTGATATAGCACAGCTTATTCAAGATATTACATGTAATTTGCCATCACTTGAATTTAATGTACAGTGGAAACAAGATGGAGGGGTGTGTGGAATTGGGAAGACGAGAATGGAGAGGTAGGTAGGACCAGATTAAAAAAATAACTGTGTTCCATGCTTAGGAGTTTGACCTTTATTATGAAGGCCGGGGATCACTTTCCAGAATTCTGAGTTGAAAACAGAACAATGATGTAATCTTTTACTTTCTGTTAGAAACAGGAGCTCACTCTCTACCTTAGCTTTATCCTTGATGACCATATTTTAATTGTTTAAGAGGAGCAGTAGAGTCTCTCTGTTCTTAGTGGCTATTTTTCCCATCGGATTATAAAACAATAAAATTATGCATTTATGCATGGTGTCTAGCATATGGTGTAGGTCCCTCATAAATAATATCTTCTATCTCAAAGTCTTTTTAAATCTCTAAGCTACTTAGCTGTTTCACTGTTTTTACTACATATGGTTTACTGCAAATTTATTTAGGGAGTGGGTATTGAAAACAAGAGTCTTCAACCCTACTGTTGATGGATTTCACTGCTGTATCCGACCCTTTCTTCCCAAACTCCCAGGCCTTATTCTCAGCTTTCTACCCTGGTGATCTGCAGTCTACTCATATTCAAGTAGTTATGGGTTTCCTTATAGGGATGATTCAAAATGGTGCCTTTTTTTTTTTTTCATTGATACCTTTTTTAGCCATCTCTCTGAGCTCAGATTAAGGCGAACACTATAAATCACTATAAATGCATTTAATTTTAATCTTGTGGGCAAAATTGTGAGGTTAAAATCAATGTCGTAAAGGTAACATTTTTTTCAATTCTTGTCTTTTCCACTATGGGTAGTTAACATGGAAGCTGCAGTCCCCAACTCCCAGGTACTGGGACAGGGCCGCAGAGCTCTGCCACCCGCCACCACCCCCAAATCTGTGGAAAATTTGTCTTCTGTGTAACTGCGGGGCGAGGGTGGGGGGCACACAGCAGGAGGTGAGCTCTGGGCTGGCAGCGAAGCTTCATCCGTATTTATAGCCTCTCATTGCTCATATCATGGCCTGAGCTCTGCACACCCACCCCTGGGTCCCAGGTCATTGGAAAAATGGTCTTCCATGAAACCAGTCCCTGGTGCCAAAAAAGTTGGGGACCACTGTTCCTCCAAGGAGCTAGGAGGAAAATCAACTTAAGGGTACTTCACTATCAATTAATTAATTAAAATATTTCCTAGCCACACACTATTTATGAGCCCGCAGTATTTTATTAGACTGTTCATAGTGCCGCAGGAGTGTTAAGAGTGGAAGCACAAAATGCAAAAACAACGTGTACTAAATGCTAAAACTGATATAGACAGTCTAGAGCTATATAGATTATATAGACACCAAATAAGCCTATTATTTTACTTTTTTTTAGCATGAAAGTTTCTTAACATTGTATATTACAGGCACAGTTTAATTGTTTAAAATACATTATAGAAATTACTACTTAATGATAAACTGATGAATATTTTGGTAAAGAGAATAACCACCCTTGGCTTATCAGTTTATTAGAATTGTGCTCTTGAATTTTGAGTAGACTTTCATAAAAAGCAAGACCAACATTAAAGAGATTTTTATGTGAGTGTTGTGGTTTTAAGTATTTCAAATTAAAAGTAAATAATTGCTGGTGGACATCTATAAACCAGATTTTTATTTGCTAGCTCTTCTTTACCTAAAGATTTCATTTAGCTGGGCTATTACTAAGTGGCAAAGAACTGGTATTTTTAAAAGCACTTAACTCATACATACAGTGGGACTTACATATTAGAATTTTTTCATTCTAAATTTCAGCTTTCGTTTTATTAGTTTTAATTTGCCTTTTATTTCCTAAGTAGTTTGAAAAGCTGCACAATATTGAATTTATAAGAATGTTTGACAATTTGTAGAAATTTAAATATACTACAGAAATATTAAATGTCACTTATTTTATCTTGGCCTCAATTATCTTGACTGGAGCAATTGAATCACATGACTTCCAAAGGCTTTTTCAACTTTTAAGTTTAGTGCTTTTTGTTGAGGATAGTTATGTTATCATTGCTACATTTTAGAAAATTTGAAGCTATGTAATCAAGTATGTACTGGAAGTTTTACAGAGTACATTTGCTAATTAAGAGAAAAGGAAAATGTGTAAAAGCTAACAAATAAATTTTGATATTTCTTTTATTTAAAAATATACTTGACCGTAGCCACCAGTCTGGGATTTCAAATGGGTGGTATGTGATTTTAAAAGATTATAGAGATCTTTTTTGTGTATCATTTAGCATGTTGCCACTAGGAAAATAAATTCTCATACCTTTTCTTTTGCTTTTAGGGTTTTCTCATTCAGCATTTACCTTTGGTATAGAAAGCCATATCAGTCAGTCCAACATAAATGGTGCCCTCGTCCCACCTGCTGCATTGATTTCTATCATCCAGAAAGGTCTACAATATGTAGAGGCAGAAGTTAGTATTAATGAGGTAAGGAAGACTTATTTCAAATATTAATTCTTACTCTTAAATGTGTCCTTTAATTAGCTGTCTGTTTGCTTATTCAGTATCTGACTTTGGCTTCACTGGGTTAACAAAAATGCAGGTGTTATGTCTAATGTAGCAGATCACACAGGTGAGGCATGTTGCTCCCAATTTTAGGGTCCATTATCCATGCCTTATTTCTCTTAACATAATTTTATAAGTAAACACTAAAAAGTTACGTTTATTAATATAACAGTATTGTGCTATGGAATGCTGAGACCATAACTGATGGCCTCATAACTGGAAACTCTCATGTTATTTGGATATACTCTGATTTTGGAAGCCAGGTTATAATTGAAGCCAACTCTGGATGCTACTGCCTGTCTAAGGTCCACGTATAAGTGGTTTGTTTGGCTCAGATGGCAGTATACTATGGCCCATGAGCCAAGTCCTGGCTGTTCTTTGGGCTGCTTGTGGCAGTATCAAGTAGTTTGACAGAGACTTTATGGCCTGCAAAGCCTAAATTAATATTTATTATCTGAGTCTTTCACAGAAAAAATTTACAAATCCCTGGTCTAGCTTAAAATTTTCATATATGGCCAGGAACTCTTCCCCTTATTTTCATTTGGGAGATTAACACGTTCTCCTTTTGTATTTTTTAAACTGAAGCATCCATGATTTCTGTGATATTTATTACTATAATTATATAGTATACTAAAATTGATTGTCATTATTTTTGGTTTCTTCATCTCTGTGACTAAAAATTTCACTAATACTAAATTAAATGTGTCCTCCCTCTCACACTATGCTTTATTACAGAGGGTATAAGCAAGTTCTGCCACTGGTCAAAGATGAAGTCTAATTTTAGCTGAGAAATTTTATGTAAATTTAACGTAGTACTTACTCCACAGTGTATGTGTGTTGGTTTTAGTGTTTTTTTTAGTTATTTGTAAGTTAGAATGCTTTCTGCTATTTCTCAAATATTGGATTACAATTGATAATTCAGAAAGATATGCTGTGTTTTTATAGCTCACAGCAACCCATCACACCACTATAGATTGTCAGAGATTCATGTTCACCAGTTTAAGTGAACCAGGCATCACACATGCATGTTTGTAGCTGACTTGCACTTTTTCTGTTTCTGGCATGCTCTGTGTGTCTGTGTCTCTTCTTGTGCTCACATGGAGAACTTTCTATTAATCGTGAGCTTCCTAATATCAGTAGTGGAGCTTTGGACATTTTAACAACTCCGTAATATTAAAGAGCACTAGCCTGTGAGTTATGATGGCACTTCTCATATGTTAGTGCAGGTAAGACTCATCCAGAGAGCTTGTTAAAATACTGGTTCCTGAGCCTCCCTTCAGAGATTTTGATTCTGTTGTATGTTTGAATCTCCGTTTCTAACAAGCTACTAGGTGATGGTGGTGCTGTTGGTCTTTGGATCATACTTCGAATAGCACTGGGTTAAAAGATCCCAGTTGCCATTGACTGGCTGTGTAACCCTAACAAATCTTTAACGTTGTGCTTGCATATCAAGATTAGTAAAATGAGATGATTGTATGGCATATTATCTGAATTATATTTCTGCTTTAATGTTTTAAATCACAAGAAATTTTTGAGTCTAGCAAAGCTATTTTTAAAGGTTTTGGTTTTTTAAAAGAAGTATTTGTTATCACATAGCACCAAGCTACTAATCATTGTGTGAACAATTCCATATTGATTGTTGCTTTTGACTAACAGCATTTTGAAATCTAATTGATCATTTTGTCATCTGGGCCTACATTTTATTATCCCTCTCAATTTTCAGCAGTGACTTGTATTTTAGCTCTACTGTACAAGCATTTGACAATAACATGAACTAAGTGACAAGGAAGACTTAAACAGCCATTTGCAGTTGCCTCTTGCAGTTTCTTTCTTCCTTCCCTCCTGACTTCTTTTTACATGAGTTCAGAAAATTTCTAACAGTTTTTTTCTTGGAATGAAGATTTTCATTTCTGCTGTTGAATTTGTATAAATACAAATAACCTTAAATATTATCTTTGATTTTTCTTCTCTCGCAATTTTCCAAATCTAGGATGGTACCTTGTTTGATGGTCGACCAATAGAGTCTCTGTCCCTGATAGATGCCGTAATGCCTGATGTAGTACAAACAAGACAACAAGCTTATAGAGATAAGCTTGCACAGCAACAGGCCGCAACTGCCGCAGCTGTCACAGCTACAGCTAACCAACAAGGATCTGCAAAAAATGGAGAAAACACAGCAAATGGGGAGGAGAATGGAGCACATACTATAGCAAGTGAGCTGAGACAAGAATGTTTAAAAATTTCTTTTCAGAGGATGTATTTTGCTTTACTGGAATGTCCCATCTTTTAAGCTGAAATAACTTAATCTGTTTTATTTATACCAACTTATTCTTCTAACTTGTATCACACCATTCAGATTTTTATTACTTAAAGCTCCAAAAAGCTACATTTATTTTTATTGACTTTATTTTCTTTTAAAAATATTTAGAAATTCTTTTTCCATTGTTTAGTGAATTTTTACATCTGCATTTGATTTCTAAATAAAGTTTGTACTGGTTATTAACAAATGCTGTAAAGCTCCAACATTGAGATATAAAGTCAACTCTAATGTTATATGAATGATATCAGCAACCCCTACTGGCAGAAACTCAGAATAGTACTGGTGTACATTATATTTAATTCAAACTATTTTATCATTTTGGCTATGTTTAGGTTTGATCTTTTACATTCCTCCTTCTCCCCCTGCCTCCCTGCTCCTCTAAACACGTACCCACACAAATACTTTTAAAAATAGTATGATCATACTTAAGATAGGAATTTATTTTCCATGTGACAAAACTGTTTAGTCATGTTTAGCTTAACCTGACATAGTAAAAAATGTTACACTGTATATTATAAAGGAAGAATTTGCCCCCCCCAGGATGTTGTAATATTACATAACTGGAATTATCCACTTGTTTCTTGTAATGCAGATAATCACACTGATATGATGGAAGTGGATGGGGATGTCGAAATCCCTCCTAATAAAGCAGTTGTGTTACGGGGCCATGAATCTGAAGTTTTCATCTGTGCCTGGAACCCCGTTAGTGATCTTCTGGCATCGGGGTATGTTTCTCAAAGTGGTACTAAAATAGCTTTTTAAAATATCTTACTGAACTGTTAATACATTTTATAAATATATTTTCAGGTTTTCGTTGTTGCTTATTTGTGATCATTTTGTCTCTGTAAATCTTAATCCCTCATGAAGTAATTTTAGAAGTTTTGTTTAAACTTAACTACTTCAGGAGTGCTTGGGGGCCCCAAAAAGTAGAATGGGAAAAATACTGGAAATGGAAATTCTTGATAGTCTAGTTTTTATTTGCCTTATTAATAATAGCATGCAAATATGATGCTTTGATTCTGATACTTGAGAATGTCATGAGAATTCAGAATCTATTGTATACTTTGTAGGTCTGGAGACTCAACAGCAAGAATATGGAATCTTAGTGAAAACAGCACTAGTGGCTCCACACAGTTAGTTCTTAGACATTGTATACGAGAAGGAGGGCAAGATGTTCCAAGCAACAAGGATGTAACATCTCTAGACTGGAATGTGAGTATCACTATTGTTGGTGATGGATAACTCTCAGAGCCTGAGACTGATGGCAGAGTTTGTCTGTTTGTTCAGATATTTTTGGATTTCGCTACCTGGTAGCAACAAACTGGGAGCCCCACTCCCAAATGTGGTGTTAAAGACAAAGGCTGGCCCCTCGAGTAGTCAGACCACAGTTCGACTTCCAGCTCCTCGGCTTATTTAGCAGCATATGCTGGGTAAAGTTGTTACTTTGCACTCTGCACTTCATTTTCCTTACGTGTAAAGTAGAAGTGTGAAAATGGTAGCTACGTAAATGAGGTAATAAGTGAATGTCCCTAGCACGGTAACAGACAACATCCTAAATGCTTCACAGATGAATCTTTAGTTGGGGGGTAAAAGAAATCTACTTAGCAAAAAACTCTTTCTTGTTTTTCTCATTTTGCTGTCAAGTGATAAAATTTCATTGCCAACTGTCTTTTAGGGACCATTAGTGTAGATTACTTCAAAGATTTATTCTAGCTGTTTGGAATCTTAAAATTCTCTGATTCTATGTATGTATCAACATCTTTCAGGATAACTTGACTACTCTGACTTACAAAATAGTTTGATTTGGTTGTTGATAAATCTTTACCCTTTCAGTTTCAAATGCATCTCTTACCTGCACAGTGCCCCCATCCTCCAAGCCTCTTGGATTATTTCAGTGTTACAAAGAATATCAAGAGTTAGCTGTCCTTCCTCGGCAAATGAACATTCTTTCCTTCTCTTGCCTCTGTTCAACAACTTTTTGTGAGGCTTTCCAAATGATCTTCCAAATCCCATTCCAAGGAAGGAGATCTGTCTTTAAAAATGATTATCCCAGCTAAAGCTTTTAGTTTCTGTGAAATTCTTTCAGAACTCATAGCTAGGTATTTTTAGCATTTTCTTCCAAAATTTCCAGCAATGTATTTAACCTCCTCCTATAAAGTGTTGAGAATTCTAAAAATTCAAAAAGGGATTAGTACATTGTAGTATAATTTGCTTGCAGGATCAGGACTAAGAATTAATATGCATTGTTATTGTATCTTAAATCAAAGACGTTATAGCTTTTTATACTGTCTGACCTAGTAACCATGTTACTTTAATGAAATTTACAGTTTACACTGAAAAAGACAATTAATGAACATTGGTTTGTTGAACGTGGTGATGTTGAACTACGTTTTGAAAAGCGTGGGCTTTTCACTGTGAACTTGAAACTTTTGCTAAAAAGGAGAAAACATCACCCTCAATTAATGATTCTTTTCCATTTCTAAAAGCAAGAGTGTATGAGATGTCTGATCTTTAAAGTATTCTTTTCGTAGTTGAGTATTTCTACAGCTAAAACATTTTGGGACCAGTAGTTTAGAAGAAACTTGGCATTGTGCAGAATCTGGAAATAAGCTTTTGCTGTTGGCTTCAGTGTGGCTCCTTATTCCCTAGATAGAACCCTGAGGGATTTTCAGATCCTAGCAGAACTGAGTCTGCAATTCCCAGAACCAGTGTTTGTTGGTTTGTTTGTCACTTACTATACAGCTAAATGGCTTGAAAGGTATGAAATAGGTGATCTTGTTTTGAATGCCACCGTTACCAAAAAGCTTCAAGAAGGTGCCAAGTAAGGCAGGATTTCATTCTTTATCTCCAATAATGTTTACTCATTCCAGCGAGAATCTGTTTAATGTAATCTATTAATAAAACTTTTGCATTTGCATAGAGTAAGTAAGATCTGTCCTGCCCTTACACCATTCATCAAGGTAAGGCACAGCAAGGGAATATAAATTCAGAGAAATGTATATGGATTTTTCCTCATAGTAAAGTAGGTAATCGTACTTACTTCATTAACTATAAAGTCAGCCTGCACTCTGGCTCTTTTCCTTGCATTGCTCTTTTTATTGGTAAATATTTCAGAGTGGAAGAAATTAAAAAAGGAAAGAAACGTTCAGTGTTAAGAATCTGGTCATCTCTCTAGGTTCATCCATGTTTTCGCCAAAAAAAAAAGAAAGAAAGAAAGAATCTGGTCATCTGAAACAACAATATAGTTTGGATCATGTACGCTTTGTTTAGATAGTAAAGGATTTAGAGGGATGGGCATATAAAAACTTCTAATCATAGTTAAATATTTAGGAAGATTTTTTTTTACTTCTATTAAATCATTGTAAGGTTATGATTTTGATGTCCTTCCTAACCTGCCGTCCCACCTCCATTCTTAGTTGTGTGCATCTGTGAAGAAACTGGAGATCTGTGGCATGCGTGAGGGTGGTGCTGATCCCGCTCCAGAGCAGCTGCTGTCATTGTTGAGATTGGGTATAAGGTTCACATACAACACTAGCTTCACTGCAGTGAACGGTGTTTCACAGCCTTTGGTGGCACTCACAAATAGGCAAAACTGATAAGTTTTGAAGCAGAGAATGTGAAGGTCTGCTGTATTTGGGATTTAAACATAAAATATTTTTAGTGACTATTAAGTGCCTTTTCTGGATTATGTAATGGAAAAAGTATTTTTCTCTGGCAGAGTGAAGGTACACTTCTAGCAACTGGTTCATATGATGGATTTGCCAGAATATGGACTAAAGATGGTAAATGAAGCATTTTTCTTTTTATTTTTTTGTTCATCTAAATTATAAAGTTTGAAGTAATTTTAATGTTTTTCTTTTTTGAATTTTAGGTAACCTCGCTAGCACCTTAGGGCAGCATAAAGGCCCCATATTTGCATTAAAATGGAATAAGAAAGGAAATTTCATCCTAAGTGCTGGAGTAGATAAGGTAAAAGAACATTAAACTAAGTTCTGTAAAAGTTAATGTATTACAGGGTTTAATCGAAAGCAATACTTTTTCTTCTCTGCTAATCACATAAACAAAAGATTCACATTTGGGAAATTCAAGTATGAATTTATGATAATAATAAAAATACTTTCTTAGGTTTTCTGTCAGCTCATTCCTGAATCTACTCACTAAAATGCCCTTTATCCTATCCCTATGCCTACTCCTCATTTTTGCTGGAATTTGAACCATAATGAATGTTATTCCTCCTGTACGTTTTGCTTCACTTCCATAGTTCTGGTTTATCTCATCAGTGAGTGTGGCTCTGGAGTGAGTCCATCGGAAATACTAGAGCCAGTTTGTTAGCCCAACTTTAAGAAATGCACGATCTGTCTAGTTTTCTTCATTTAACTGGACTGGTGAATATGGATGAGTTGAAAATATGGTTTCCTTCATTTCCTTAGGTCATCTCCTCTATCACACCTCCCAAAAAAGGATTTAAGATGATTATTTTAATCCAGGAAAGGACATGCTAGTAGTTGAGTGTTATGTCAGATAGGGATGTGGAAAGAAACTGGTTTGGGGTTTTATATATTCAGTGAGCAATAAAAAAGTGACAAAGGGAAAGAAAAGTGGAGGCTGGGAAGGGGAGAGAAGAGCCCTATTAATAGTCACTACCACTATATAGTACTTTAGGTCCTTGTTTTAAATATTGTCAAAGTTCAAGCTGCCTTTTTATGTAAATGGGGGCTTTAAAAATCTTTCAATATTGAGAACTTGCTGATTACATTATTAACCAGGAATCTGCTCTCTTATAGGTAAACAACTATAAGAATCTTATGTTAAATATACTGTTGCAATGGAGTTTCTTAGTAATCTAATATAATGCCTGGCACTTTGTAGACAACCAAGAATTGTTATTTGAAGTAAATTGAGTGATGCAAAATCATCAGGGAAAAATTAAACTGTTTAATAGTCATTTCCTCCCAAAGTGGAGTATATCCTTGTACTATTTGGAATAAATGTTTAAAGTTAAATCTACACTGACATTTCATATTGCTTTAATATAGTTAGGCATCTAAGATAAACTTCTTTTCGTGCTAATTTATTTTTCTTTTCCTTTAATCTCAGACCACAATTATTTGGGATGCACATACTGGTGAAGCCAAGCAACAGTTTCCTTTTCATTCAGGTAAATTTTTACAATTGACATGAAAGTTGGAGTTTTCTTCTATTTTTCTAATTAAACTTTTAGCAGCACATAATTCATTCAAAATCTTGAAATACCAAATATCAGTCTTGTTACTAATCATTTCAGGAGTTGATGTTCCTTGACATTCACATTGTTAATTGTCAGAGAATCAGCAAACATTTTCTGTGAAATGTACCCTAAAGAAAGCCTTTGCGGTGTGGTGCAATTAGGGATGGTATTATGTAATGGACAGAGCATAGACTTTTTGTTATTTTATTTTTAATTCCCTAAATGTTCTCCAGGACAGCGTAGATTTTTTGAATCAGAAGCTCAAGTGTCGAATGTCAGTTCTACTTCACTTAACAAGCTTTAGGACTAAGCACATAACTTAACCTTTCTGAGCCTTGTTTTCACTGTCTATGCATGAGGGATAATAATAATGCATGTTTGTTATGAGGGCAAATCTAAATTATACATACAAAGTATTGTATAAACTCCTACAAATTTAGATACTGTCATTTTCTCATTTCGAAGTGGTATCTAAGTCACTCCTCCTGTGTACAGGAAATAAAAAAAACAGGCTTTCCCAGTGTTGTTGGAGCTGTGGTGGCTACAATGGGTTTCTGTTTTAAGTAGTATTCAGTCTGGTCTTTAAATCTGATCAATCTGACCCCTAAAATAGTGCTGCTTTCTGCTTCCTGCACGATAGACAGCTATGCGCCAGGGCATCCAACTTGAGTAGAGACTGGAGTTTTTGGTGCCTGCCACTCCCTTTCAGCCTAGGACCCTTGTGCCTGCTTTCAGTGAGTTTTCCTGACTGCAGTGACTAAACGATGTTAAACTGGAACAAGATTCCCAGTAACTATTAGAACGGTAATTTTAGTGCTACCTGATTTAGCTGCTGCTTTCAGGATTTTGTTATGATTGGGAAGAGTTTCGATTAGGAGGCTGGCTAAAATACCCTGGTTATTCTCAAATCTTTCGTAAACCTTTATAAACAGCCAAGGGCACTGCATTACCTGTAAAATGGAAACTTGCAGCTTCAGGCATTTTGTTTTTTTTTTTTTTTTCTTTCTCTATTTTGTGTGACTAAACAAGCCAAATACAGTGCAAAATGATTTTTCTGTAGTATCCAAATAACATAAGTTTGTAAGCATTATGTTAAGCAATTCAGCTCGATTAAATCTTACCCTACTAATAAGCATTTACGCATCAGTTTTTGTTTACCCGTTTTACTTCCTTTTCACCTTTGCTTCTAGTCCTCACCCAGGTAGAATTTCTTAGGTTTCTGGCTATTTTTCCTAAAAATTTCTCATAGATACTAGAAGCGATGAAAAGCTGAAGTAAGTGTACGTGTGGTGCTATTACTAGCCACGATATTAATGAGTACCAACTTCGTGCTGGAGATGGTACTCCTTTTATCCCATTTAGTCCTGAACACAACCCAATGAGTTAGATAGTGTTGAAGTCTTCTTACAGATAAATAAGCTTCAGTTTACTCATGGTATTCTTTCTTACTATGCTTTTGTTTTTAAACAGTTTCGTTGAGGTATATTGACATAAAATGAACTATACATATTTAACTTGAACAGTTTGGTGTGTTTCAACGTGTGTACACCATTGAAACTATCACCACATTCAAGATAATGAATACGTCTGTTACCTTCAAAAGTTTTCTCCTGCCCCTTTGTGGTATCTCTGTCCTATCCCCAGGTAGTCACTGATACTCTTTGTCATACTCTTTTGGTCTGGCTTCTTTCACTCTGCATAATTATTTTGAATTCTTCCATGTTGTAACATATCAGTGGTACATTCTTTTTTGTTGCCGGTGGTATTCCTTTATGCGGCTATACCACAGTTTATCTGTTCAACTATTGAAGTAAATTTGTGTTGTTTTCAGTTTGCAGCTATTATAAATAAAACTACTATCAACATTCATGTACAAGTCTTTACATGGACATTTTTACTTTCTTCAAATCCCTAATAGGGGAATGACTATATCGTATGTTAGATGTATATTTAACTTGTTAAGAAATTGCCAAACTGTTTTCTAAAGTAGTTTACATCTCACTAGTCCTGGATATTTTAGTTGCTCTATATTTTTGCCAGCTCCCTGTATGTAAATCATTTCTTTTAATTGTAGCTACTCTAATAGATGTGTAGTGATATCTCACTATGGTTTTAATTTATATTCCCTAGTAACTAGTGATGTGGAGCATCTTTTCTTATGCTTATTTGCCATCTGTATATCTTCTTCAGTGAAGCATCTGTTCAAATCTTTGGACCTTTTATCTAATTGGGTGTTGTTTTTTTTTTTAATTATTGAGTTTTTGTGAATTCTTTGCAGTTTCTAGATACAATCCTTTTTCAGATATATACTTCACACATATTTTCTCCCAGTCTGTGGCTTATCTTTGCATTCTTTCATCCATGTCCTTCAAAGACCAGAAAGTTCTTAATTTGATGAATTCCATAATTTAATAATTTGTTCTTTTATGTGTCATGCTTTCAATGCCAATCTAATTTGCTCATTTTCTCTTTTCTTGAGGTGGAGGCTGAGCTTATTGATTGAGACCTAATATAGGTATTTAGTGCTATAAATTTACCCCTAACTACTATTTAATGGCATCTCAATATTTTCTGTATGTTGTGTTTTCATTCAGTTCATAATACTTTCTAATTTAATTTTGATTTCTTCTTTGGCCCATTGGCTATTCAGAAGTGTTTACTTAGTTTCTGAGTATTTGGGGCTTTTCCAAGATTTTTTTTAATAATGATTTTTAATTTAATTCCGTTATTCCTGTAAATGTCATTTAGGTAAAGTTGTTTGATAATGTTTAAATCTTTTATAGCCTTACTTGATTTTCTGTCTTCTCATTCCATCATTTATTGAGAGAGAAATATTGAAATCTTCAACAATAATTAAAAACACATAGTTTCTATTTCCTTTGAAGCTCTGTCAGTTTTTGCTTCATGTATTTTGAGAAAATGTTATTAGGTATTAGGTGCATGAACATTTGGGAAATGTTTTGCCTTATGTTGGACTGACCATTTATCATTTTTGTAAACGATCCTCTTTTTCCCTGTTAATAGTCTGTGCTTTGAAATCTGCTTTGTCTGCTATTACAGCCATTTCAGCTCTTGTTTGATTAATATTGGCATGGTATATATTTTTCTATCATTTTATTTTCAGTATATCCCTATCTTTATATTTGAAGTATATTTTATGCAGGCAGCATAAAGTTGAGTCTTGCTTGTCTTCATTCAGTCTCACAGTCTCTGCCTTTTAATTATTATATTTAGGTAATTTATATTTAATGTGATTATTCATGTAGTTACATTTAAATTTATTGTATTTCTGTTGTCTCTTCTGTTCTTTTTGTATTTCTGCCTCCATTTGGGTTAATTGAATTTTTTTCATGATTTCATTTTTTTCTCTTTTGATGGGCTATATTATCTGTAATTCTTGTTTTATTTTAGTGGTTGCATTAGAATGTATACAACTTATCACCATCTACCTTGAAGTGATATTCTAAATGATTTAAATAATGATCTTATTTTCTGCCCCCTCCTCACACCCCTACCCTTTTCATCTAAGATTCTGTGAAGTTGTCCCACAACTTGGTGATGCTCTGCTCTTTTATTTCCTCTTTTTTTTTTGTCTTTGTTCTCTTTGTTTTCGATAGTTTCTATGCTGCCTTCAAGTTCACAGATCTTTTCTTCTGCAGCATCTAATCTGTGGCTTATCCTATCCAGTGTATTTTTCATATCACATGCTGTAGTTTTTATTTCTAGAAGTTTGGTTTAACATCTTCCATGTCTCTGCTTAACTTTTTGAACATATGGTACAGTTAACCTTTGAACAAGGTAGGGGTTAGGGACGCTGCCTCCCTGTGTAGTCAAAATATGCATATAACTTTTATAACTCCCTCGAATCTTAACTACTGCTAATAGCCTACTGTTGACTGGAAGTCTTACTGATAACATAAACAGTTAACACATATTTTGTATGTTATATGTATTGTATACTATATTCTTAGAATAAAGTGAGCTAAAAATGTTACTAAGAAAATCATAAGGAAGAGAACATATATTTACCATTCATTAAGTGGAAGTGGATCATCATAAAGTTCTTCATCCTTCTCATCTTCATGTTAAGTAGGCTGAGGAGAAAGAGGATGAAGAGGGGTTGGTCTTACTGTCTCAGGTGGCAGAGGTGGTAGAAAATCCATATACTAGTGGACCTGCACATTTCAAATCCATGTTGTTCAAAGGTTAACTGTATATACTTGCAGTTGATTGAGTGCTGTTGCTAATTCTAATATCCATCTCTTCTAGGTCATTTTTAATGATTTGACTTCTCCATTTCGGTCATGATTTCTTGTGTATTTGCTTGCCTGCTTCACTTCTGATTGGAAGTGAGACATTGTGAATTTTACCTTGTTGGTTGCTGGATGTTTTTGTATTGTTACAAATTATTGTGAAATTTGTCCTGGGACTCCAGTTAAATTACATGGGAATGGTTTTGATCTTTTGGATCTTGCTTATAAGATTTGTTAAGTGGCACTGCAACAGTGCTCAGTGTAGGGCTAATTATTTCTCCACTATTGAGGTAAGAACTGTTTGTGTACTCTAACCAGTGATTCATGAATCATGAGATTTTCTTGTCTGGGTTGTGGATATAGGCACCATTCCCAGCCTTGAATAGCAAGCACTGTTTCTTTGTATCCTTTTGAGGGGTTCTTTTCTGGTCTTAACTAATGTTTTCACACACTTGTGCTGATTAGTACTCAAATAACATGAGCAGGACCCATTGCAGGTCTTAGTAATTCTCTGTGTAGCTCTCTCCTTTTGAGTACTCTGTTCTGTGAATTGTAGCTGTCTTGGTCTCCCTAGACTCTCAGCTTTGTTTCTTCAGCTCAGGAATTCCATTGATCTCTTCCTGGGGGGAATTCCTCTTCCTTGCGCTGAGACCTAGACGTTTTTTCCAGATTGCAAAATCACGTAATTATAATGGGACCACTGCCCTTCGTTCCCTGATGTCCAGTGTCTTGAACTATTATGTCACATAATTTGCAAGTTTCTTGGTTGTTTTGGGCAGGAGGTAAATCCGGCCCCTTGTTACTCTATTTTGGCTAGAAATGGAAGTATACCAGGCTTTTAAAATTACCATATTAATTATTGTACTATATTTTCTTCCATGTATACTATTATATATAAAACATAAACCATTATGATGTATGCTAGATGGCTTACAATGAGATACTGCTTTACACCTATTAAGAGTGCTATACTAATAAAAATTGAAAAATAGCAAGTGTTGATGAGAATGTGGAGAGGTTAGGATTCTGTACATCGCTAGTGGGTATATAAAATGGTACAGCTGTTTTGTAAAACAATGTGACAGTTCCTCAAAAATCTAAATATAGAGTTACCGTATGACATAGCAGTTCCATTCCTAGGTCTGTATTCAAAAGGATTGAAAGCAGGAGCTTGAACAGAGACTTGTTTGCCAGTGTAAATGACAACATCATTGACAGTAGCCAAACAGATGCTGGATAAACAAAACGTTGTGTTAGTGAAGTAAGCCAGATATAAAAGGATAAGCAGTATGATTCTACTTATATTAAATATTTAGAATAGGCAAGTTCATAGAGACAAAAAAGTAGATTAGAGGTTACCAGGACCTAGTGGAGGGGGAAATGTGGAATTACTGCTTAATGGTTATAGGGCGTCTGTTTGGCGTGATGAAAAAGTTTTAGAAGTAGTGGCGATGATTACACATTGTGAATATAATTAATGCCACTAAATTTTATACTTAAAAATGGTTAAAATGACAAATTTAGTGTTATATATATTTGATCATAAATTTTAAAAATTAATAATGTAATATACCAAAACCAATGAATTGGATGCTTTAAATTGGTGAATTGTATGGTATGTGAATTATATCTCATAAACCTGTTTTTTTTTTTTTTTTAAATAAATAAGTAATAAATGTGCTCTTTTCCCCTTCCATCATAGGTTGTTCTTTCTCTTTATAAATTATGGAGGCTACATGGGTTAATGAGAATAAATCAGAATGGGAAGAGACAGAAATTTTAATATTAGCTCCAGGATTTCAAAAACTTGTTAGAACTCTGGGAAAACTAACTTTTCTTCACCTCTTTTATCATGTGTAAAATGAGACCAGTAACAGTGAACACACTTCTCAAATCGGGTACATAAAATACATTTTATGTTAGAGCTATATTCCTAAAGAACTTGTACTATGTAGACTCGTTTTGATTTAGGAATAAAGTAAAGGAAGTATGTGTTCTTAGATTACATCAATCTATAACCATTATATTTTATGAGCCAGACATATCACAGAGGTCTTAATGATAAAACTCATGTTTGCAGCATTCCCTAGCTCCCAAAAATCTTTACTTTGTTATTTAGTTTGGTTTTGCATTTTCTGAGCCTAATGGTGTATTTGTTTTAATGCTACTTTTTATTTTCTTAGCATCCTAACATTTTGCAGACTGCCCTACATGAAATCAACATTGTGGCACATCACGATAGATATTTGGCCTTCTTCATAACATTTTATTGTATCTTTATCTTCTAAATGAATTCGATTTTTTCACCTTCCCCCCTTCTACTTGTTAACACTAGAACGATTATTTACCAAATAATTACTAAAATTTTTTTAAATGATATTTCAAGTAATAATATTTAATGTTAAAATGAAAGTATAGTAGTTAGTGAAACAGGTTCCAGGCAGGAAAACAGAATCTAAACCAGATAGTCCAAGAAAGGGAATTTAATACAAGAAAATAGCTGCAGTGGAAAGAATGAAAAACAGAATACTATGAGGTAACCCAGAGAACAACAACTGCAGGAGACCTAAGCCTGTCCAGTAGGAATTGGAGCTGTAGGGGAGAGAGGCTGCCTGGCAAGAGCAAGAGCCACTGGTAGACACCCAGCCTGACAGTGTCTTTCATTATGTGAACCCATCTGGAAACCAGTAGGTGCAAGAGCCTAGGAAATATAATTTACAATAGTGAGCCCTCCTGGGTTGCAGAGCATAGTAGGGAAGAGTATGGTAAGGAATGAATCTGAGAGTAGGCTGACAAATGAACAGGACAGTCATCCACCTTGCTGTCAGAAGCTGTGATACCCATAAACAGAGGCAGAGTTCACACACCATGCTGATAAAAGTTGGCTTGTGTTTTCTGTTTACTGGCTGATTTAGGTTGGATTCTTCCAAAAGGAAGGCAGGCTCTGAGCCATATATTTGAGTGAAGTGATTTATTGAAGAAACTTTCCCAGGAGAAACAAGTGAAGAAATATTGGAAGCAGGATGGGAAAGAGGGAAGTAGCCAAGGAAGGATGTGATTTCTGTTGAAGAAGGCCCAGTCTTAGCCTGATCCAGAGGGGAGCTTTGGAGTATTTATTGCCCCTCAGAATTTCTCTTATCTTGAGCCAAGGGTACTAGGCTTTTAAATCCCCCCTCCCTGCCTTTGAATAAACCACATCCCACCAGCCTTTGTATACTAAACAGCCGGCGGGGATGGGGGCACAGCCACACAACAGGGCTGTTCTGTGCAGTTTGCTACTCTTAGCAATGAAGCACTCAGAAGCTGGGAATTGGACACATAGCATGGGTGCAAAGGTCTGTGGAAGGAAAGATCAAACACCAGCTAAAGTAGTGCTACTGTATGACAAGAATAGAAGCATGGCCTAGTTTACTCAGCTCGCCAGCTCTAAAGTTATATGATTCTTGGTTATTTTTTTTAACTTGATGGGAGTTCTCATAATTTGAAATTTTGTATAAAAGGTGAATTTATGTTAATATTTTTATATGCCTCTGTGTTTTTCATAAGATCACTTGGAGGAGGGTTAAATATTATATATAGTATTATAATAATATATATATTTTAAATTTCATACCCTCTCCATAGTAAGTTCCCATTAAATATTTTCTACCCTATCTTGTAAGTATTTCTTTGTTTTATAAGCTCACTAAATCCAAATAGTGGCCTGATACCTTGTTTTTCATCATAGACATATACCCCAAACTAATTCTTTAATGTCTGGTCATATTACTACCGTTAGCTTTGGTGAGCTGTACTTTACAATTTTGGTTTTACCTGATTTGTCTTTAACTAGTTAATAAAATCAGTTTCACTCTTGCTTGTTGTCCTGTGTCTTACTCTAGTTCTGGAAATCCTGATTAAATTTTCCTTTCCGAGTCATCAGTGCTTTAAGTCTTCCTTTTCCTTTCTTTTTACTGTTTCTGTCCATAGTTGTAAGTTCTCATGCATGACATATATCCTCACCTTATCAGTCTAATTGCTCAAAACACTTGTTTATAATATGTTTAGTTTTAACATAACCTGCTACTATTATACTTAGTTCTTAATATATGCAGTGAGAGAGTGGCTTTGTTTTTCCTTCTCATAGACACCAGCTCTGATCTCCTTTATTAAATGTTTATATATCTAACAATTAGCATGCATAGCTTAACTTTAATCCTCCTGTTTTTGTCCTTATAAGTTTTCCCTCTAAATCAGGGGTTAACTTTCATGTGAGTTGTATCTTTCTTTGATTCCTCCGCTCAACTAATTGCAGTGTAAAAACCCCTTCTTGTCTCTTATGCCATAGTGTGTTGATCCCTGCTTTAAATCAGTGTTCTTGGTATGCGCCTGTTGCTTAACCCAATTACTTGGTATCATTACCTTAATCTGTGTTGCTAATTACAGAGAGCCTTTGTACCTTGCAGCAGGGGAAAATGAGGGGAAACCATGTTTAATCATATTGGAGCTAACATCAGATTAGATATTTAAATGTCAGGAGCTTTTGGGCTTCTGAGGTTTTAAATTCAATGATTTTTAGGAGGTATTTGATTTTAAGAGGTATTTGACAAAAATAGATTTTAAGAAGTATGTGACAAGAATTGCTTAGAAGAAAACGTATTTGCAAATCATATGTCATATTATTAGTTGAATAGATGATAATGGGAATGATACTTAGACCAGTGTAACATTTGTCTAACTCTTGTAATTTACAAAGCACTTTCTGCACACATTGTCTCACTTGATCCTCACATCATCTTTGTGTACTAAGCTTAAAGGTGGTACAGATTGAGTATCCATCACTTACCCAAAATGCTTGGGACCAGAAGTGTTTCAGATTTTGGAATATTTGCATGTGTATAATGAGATACCCTGGGGATGGAACCCAAGTCTGAACATGAAATTAATTTATATTTCATGTATACCTTATACACATAGCCTGAAGGTAATTTTACACAATGTATTTTTTTTTTTTTTTTTTTTTTTTTACTAATTTTTGTGCACGAAGTAAAGTTTGTGTTAATGTGTAATTTTCCACTTGTGGTGTCATGTCGGCACTCAGTTTCAGATTTGGGAGCATTTTAGATTTCAGATTTTCAAGTTAGGAATGTTCAACCTGTATGTGATCCCTATTTTTAAATGAGGAAATATGATAAGAGGTCAAGTGACTTGCTTGGGTCCACTAATTAGGCAATGGCAGAACAAGGTTTTCTTTTTTCGTTGAACACTCATAGATTTTTAGAAATAACAAGAATAGCATCACATTTACTTTTGTCATTTTTGAAAAGAGAACCTGAGACCCAGTGCTAGAAATTTACAGAGCAAACCGTCAGGAACCCGAATCTCCTAGTTATTAGGCCAGTGTACTTTCTGTTAGCCTGTGACTCACACAAATAACTAAGCTGAAGTTAATATTTGTGATATTTGAATACTTTGTATTTTTTTCTCAGTATCTTAAAGTTTGAAGTAAAATGTTTAAGTGCCTGTTAGCGTATTTGACCATGGTTGATAGCTATAGCTCCTAGCTTTTAGTACGTGTGGAATAATGCAAACTTAACCTTTGTTCCTTTCCAGCACCAGCATTGGATGTTGATTGGCAGAGCAACAACACCTTTGCTTCTTGTAGTACAGATATGTGCATTCATGTCTGTAAATTAGGACAAGACAGACCTATTAAAACATTCCAAGGACATACGGTAAGAAACTTATTTTCCCCATAAAGTCATTATGATGAACAAATAATGTTAAAGAATAGTTTTGAAATATATATGTTTATTATTCAAACAGTAACCCAGTTTATAAAATGAAAATGTGAATATTTACTGTTATTTTTAGAATGAAGTAAATGCTATCAAATGGGACCCAACTGGCAACCTCCTGGCCTCCTGTTCAGATGACATGACTTTGAAGGTAATTGAGTTAGTGGGAAGAAATGGGATGGGGTGACATGCAGTGTGGCTGCTGTGGCCATTTTAAGACCATTTAGAATATCTTTTACATTGACTATTTAAGCCTCGATGAGGATTTATCCTACTTTTTAATGGTTAATCATTGTTTTTTATATTTTTTAAAATATATAAAAATACTTGAATATAATAAATTCTATTTAAAAAGATAGTTGTACAGTGGGAATTATGATACTATATTAGTAAAGGCTCTCCAGGGAAATAGAACAGATAGATAGATGAGAGATCTATTATGAGGAATTAGTTCACATGATTATGGAGGCTGAGAAGTTCCATAATCTGCTTTCTGCAAGCTGGAGACCCAGGAAAGTTGGTGGTGTAGTTCCAGTTCAGATTCCAAGGCCAGAGAACCAAGAGTGCCAATGGTGTAAAGTCCTAGTCCAAGAGCAGAAGACCCCAGTATCTTAGTTCAGCAGCCAGAGACAGAATTTTCACTTCCCCCACCTTTTTGTTCTATTCAAACCTTCAAATGTCTGGATGAGTCCCATCCACATCGAGGAGGTCAGTTTGTTCTCCTCAGTCTGCTGATTCAAATGTTAATCTGATCTGGAGACACCCTCACAGACACACCCAGAAATAATGTTTAACCAAACTTCTGGGTACTCCATGACTTAGTCAAGAAGACATATGCAGTTAACTATAGTATAGTTATATATATATACTTATATATAGTTAACTATATAGATAGTAAGAAAGGTCTTGTTAAAAATTATATTCATCATTAGAAAGTATTTACACATGTAAAGATTTGACTAGTATGTACTCAAGATCTTTGTAGCATTCGTGGATTTGACTGAAATTCTATGAATTGTATTAACTTGATACTGCTTTTGTGCGAATGCATGTCACCCTTACTGGGAAACTGATATATAGCAGAGAATTTCTTAGTGAGTGAGCCTAGTGGACATGTCAATATCCTCATCTCAACATGAATTTTTGTTTTTCTTGTTGTTCGACTAAAAGCAAAATTGATAGCTTACACCTAAGCTCACCACATTCCACAGTTGGGGAAAAAAGAATTTTGAGGTAAAGAACAACCTATTACTAATCTCCAAAATAAATGAAACCTTGAGCCCTCTCCTGTAATAGCTAACTCTGTACCGAAAACAATTTTGTCCTCGACTTGGCAGTACCAATCACTGCAGTTGTGATGACCCTTACAGATATGATAATCATGAGAGGAAAATGCTTTTCCTCCTACCATGAATGGACTAAATGCAACCTTGGGAACCCTTGTGGGTGTTTTTCCCTAGAAGTACTTGCCCTGTTTTTAGGTAGGAAGTTTTCAAGTCTGGGTTCCCTTGAAAACATTGCTAGTAAAAATGCTTTTTGCCTTTGAGTTTTCTTTGCATGCACGTGCATTAATGCTTACAAAATGGAAACATTTCTTTGGAACAGCATGTAGCACATAAGAGGAAATGAAAGAAGGCCGATATGAGAAAATGATACTACTGTCCAGAGAGTCTTGTGTCATGGATTGAGTTGCAGCTAG